>LKNJ01008135.1:0-16177 GCA_002120245.1 Maccullochella peelii | reverse complement strand
TATATATATATATATATATATATGTGTGTATACTGCTGCATCGCTGCACTGATATCATACTAGCACATATCAAATGGCCTTATGGTGAAATCACTTTGTTATAAACTAAATCACATTTAATTTCACTGATACATAATGATGATGTTGTATTTGCAAAAACCTGCCTGTTTGTTTCATCAATTCTTTTTTTTATTAGGAACATAACTGAATAAACTGTAAGTCAAAATATAGATTTATTTCCCCAGAACACGTACAGGTGGTACATTAGTCTTCAGCCCTCACTAGTGTCTGCAGATCGTTCTCTCAGTCTGCATGCAGCCTGAGGGGCAACACCCAGGGCAAAGACTGCCCACAAAGTGTAAATCATACTGCTGTGAGCACACGGTAACAATTAAAGTCAAACAGCATGCGAGTGTCTGCATTAACAGAGAGATTTTAGTGACGAACAAAAAGTCAAAAATCAGAAGGGTTCATCCTCTGGGGAGCAGGAGTGTGGTCAGGACATTTCATGGCTAACTGTGAGCCAGAAACGGATTCAGACTTTCTGTTAGTGTGTTGCGGAGGGTAACAGGTTGTGTGTGTGTGTGTGTGTGTGTGTGTGTGTGTGTGTGTGTGTGTGTGTGTGAACATTACATATGTACATTCAGATACACAAGTGCAGGTTGTTCAGACACGGCTGCACATTAACGGCTTCGTCCTAATTAATTATTTCCTATCAAAGCTACAGATCGCACCAGCTGTGGAGCGCTGTGAAATGTCCCTTTAATCACATCAAAAGGCCCCCCCCCCACCTGACACACACACACACAACACCACCCACCACCATCATCTTCCACAGAAGCTGAACCATGACGGTGCGGTGAACCTATTAATGCTTTAATAGCAATCTGAGTGATTAAACAATTAGACAAATGGAGATAAAATCAAGAGTGCTACTTAGTTCATTGTGATTAGGGGCGGAGGAGATTATGTTGAGCAGCCAGATGTTTGCATATGATCAGCCGTGTGATTAGAGAGCAGAGCCGAGCCCTCGTGGAACCTGGACTCCCTGTGGTGTCATGTGCTTCCACCACCACGCAGAGCGGGGACATCCACATCACATACAACTGCACCAATCAATCAGTTTTATATTAACAATGAATCAAATGCCTCCGGGAGAATTGTCTCCGCCTCTGCAGCTCTACAGAGCTTTTTAGCCTCCTTTAGCACCTGGTCAGCACATTTCTTGTCTGTTTCAGTCTCTGTGTTTCTGATGATCTTACTGTCCAGCCATTTAGCAGCTAAAGAGCCAGATATTTCCCTTAGGAGTTGGTCTTTCTGCCCCTCTGTCTTTGATATGACATTGAGTTTAGTAGCTAATATAAGTATTGGTTAAGATCAGCAGCTTAACCAGTTAACCAGCTAACGATTCATTTTATCTGCTAAAACAGGTTGTGGGATGATAATGCTCTGTATCTACTGGTATTAAAAATAGACAGCTGTTTGCTAAGATGACTTTATATGGTGATAATAGAGAGCTGCAGGAACGAGTCCTCAAACGCTGAAATGAGTTGGCATGTTAGCTCTTCCTGTTCCCTCGTCTGGAAATCAGATAGTTTCTTGAACCGGTTTTTGGTTCGATGCCTGAAATAAGGTCTGTGGTTAACACAAACGTTTTGTTCTGCGACATAAAATCCGTCAGTAAATACTCCACTCGTGAGTTTGAAGCTTTTACGTGTCTTTAAAAAGGCGGTTGCTAACAAGCGGCTAAATCACACTACAGAGGTTGTCGGGGACGTTAAACGTCGTCACGCCGAACACAGAAACTCATCTACTCACTCGTCCGCCTTCACAGCCTCGTTGGGTTTATACTGCAAACTGTTCTAACTCAGACTTTCCCAAAGGCTTCTGTAGAAGAGGGAAGCGTTGGAAGCTCAGTGGTGGTGACGCTGAAGTCATGTGACCGTGGTGTAGCTGGTTTATAGGCTAACGTTAGCTTTTTACTTCTGGCGGTTGCATTTACGCTTCAAACATCATAAAAGTGGTGTTCATTTGTGAAGACTATCTTGCTGAACAAAATGTGTCAGTATCAAACTTTTGTTTGCCACGGAACTTATTTTCTGCAATTATCCAAAATCCAATGGGAAAAATCCCTTTTGGGCTTTTTGTCAAGGGAACCAGGACGATACTAACTTCCTGGTTGGACTACAAAAATACCTCATCCCGGCAGCACGCTATACATCAGGACCATGTGTCTGTCAGCTCGTTCTTCCCCCCTAATGATAAAATTGATGATTTGAAACCAATCATCCTGTTACCTGAAGAGTTTTTAAAACATCTGAACTTCAGAGTCTCTGAGAAAAGATCCCAAACCACAAACTAAACTAATGAAGTAAAACGCAGGTAAAAAGACGTCAAGGTATCTCAGCTGAAACTGGTTTAAAGTGCGAAATATATACATGTAAAGGTTCAAGGTTACAGCAGTAATGTAACGTAGAAAAAGATATTTAAATAAATTAACCCTGGTTGATTTATACATTAGTAGGGCACTGACAACTCAAATGGATGTTAAAGTATTTTTACTTGCATAAAGAACCGTAAACAAGTCAGTTAGATGTTTAAGCTTTGGGACTTTAGCTTAGCATTAGCATCAGCCGCATCGTCCCGCTGCTCGTCGTCTTTAAGCTCATTAACACGGGAAGTGTGAAGTTTAAGAAGTACAGGAAAGTAATCCAGCAGCTCGATCTGTGCCGTTATTAATGGAAGATGCCCCATCCACTCATTTAATCTCCACATGAAGACGGATTAATGAGCGAGGCATTATTTTTAGAGGAGTAAGCTGCTGAAACAGTGTCACAGTGGCACCATATGTTTGGACATCAGAGAGCCGTTTAACAAAAAGGATGTGAGGGAGTGTTTGTCAGCATCTACCTCCAAGGACTCATTCATTAGCAGTAATGTGGAGTGATCACCTCTTTATCAGTGTGTGTGCCCCCCCCCATCTAATTAAGTTGATTCAGAGCGGTGCCTGTGTGCGTGCAGGACCCCATTACTTACGGCTGTCCGGTCCGGGGCGCCCGCCGACCCCGCAGAGCCTGTCATCCGTGTAGTGCCAACGCCTCCGACGGGGGGAGCCGCCGACCCCACACCCCACCCCTGTACCGCCCCCACCCCGGGGGAGCCGAGGACAAACAGCTGGTGGGGGCATCAAGGGAGACCTCGGCCTGCTCCGCCCCCCCCTTCCCCGCACACACACAGGGGAAGCACCTACCCACAGGGGAGTATGTCCTCTCCATTCCTTTAATCTGGTGGGGCTCAACGTGGGGTCCCAGGACCTCCAGGGGTCCTTGAGCCGGTTCTAGGGGGGTCATCGACTTTTACTTGATAAACAGCGATGTTCAGTTTCTGCAGACTTTCTGTGAACTCTGCCGTGTCTTCAGGTGGCTCATTCTTTAAGCTTTGTTAGCAACATGACTCCAGTGAGCTGTTTTACTGCTTTAATGAGTGAAAGCAACTGCAGACATCATAAAAATGATAAAATGAAACATCAGATTAGTTAAGACATCCTGAAGTGAGAGTACAGACAATAAGAAACCTAATTAACGATGCAAATATATGCTATATTTTTAGCACAATCAACAGCCATGCACAGGTTTTCAACTGAGAGGGAAGTTTTCCCGCCTCTTTTCATCCTCCTGCCTCCTCATTCCTTCCTCAGCCTCTTCTCCCTCATCCTCCTCCTGACACCCACGACATCTCATCCCTCTTCCAGCCTCGTTCTGCTTTCCCCAAGCCCAACACTGTGGAAATCATGGTAATATTGTACGTATCTAGTGCCAACTTTCAGTGCCAAGGCAGGAAGTAGTGTGTCCTTTTTGTAGCAAGGTGGGAAGTAAGTGTGTGGAGGTCGGGGTAGTGGATTGGCGAGTAGCCCGGCCAGAGTTCAGTATAATTCAAGCATACCGATGTCAGGATTGTCCGAAACTTTCCGAAACTGACAATCGCGCCCACTTTACACAATAATTGACCAGTTGTGGAGGTGAGAAAGTCAGGGAGGCATCTTCTAGTGTGTCGAACAGGATAAGATTTCAGCTCACTTTGCCTTTAGACAAAAGGCTCTTGGTTGTACAAACTAGGTTTTGTGACCTAGTTTGTTTTAAGCATGCCGAACCCATCAACGATAGCATGTGTTTTACGCTAAGCATGGTCTTTCCCTAACCTTTACCAAGTATTTCAGTTTCAAATATCATACCTGAAGTGTTTTAGTGTCCTCATCTTAACTGTAGTTTATTTGCCACAGTTGCCATGCACAGATATTGTAGAAAGAAATACTTATAAACGTTTAATAATTAAAAACGTTGGCATCATCTAATACCTGCGTTCTCGCCTGATGATAGCGTTGGCTCCTACCTCCTCGTTCCTCCCCCCTCCTGCCCCTGCGTGCAGCAGGAGGCCCGTCTCTCCTCCCTGCCAGCCGGGCAGCGTGGAGGGCAGTCGGGGCACAGAGGAGCCCGGTGCTGCCTGATGGCGGTCAGGACGCGCCGGGCTCGGCTACAGATGTGATGCCAGCTTTTGCCAGGGGTCACCTTGGAGAGGCCGATGGCAGCATGGCCCCCCCCCTTCCTCACCCCACCCCCCAGCACTACAGCTGGCTCCCTGCTTAATCCGCCACGGGGGGGGCAGGAGGCCACACGGCCCGTTACATGCTTTCTACATACAGTTACTGTGTGTTTGTGGAAAAAACTAAAATACAGTGTCACATTTTACTGAGAGGACTGGCATACTGGTGGTGCTCGGACTACCTCAAACGATGGAAAACCATGTGGAGAACGTGATGGAGATACGAGCTTTCTGTTAGTTTCATGTGAGGAAGGTTACAGCCTCCTCATTGCTCCACACACATCTGATGTTTTTAGGCCTTCACTTTAACTCACAGGCTTCAGCTACGGCAGCATTTAAGTCGGTTTCCATCGCACCAACATTTCCACCTCAAAAACCTTTTTGTGATATTTCAAGTTTTTATTATTTTTTGTGTGTTTCCACTCAGATTTTTGTGTGCGCAAATTGAAAATGCACATAAAAACAGGTGGATAGATGGGCTTGGATTGGCAGCTACTCTGAATTTCAACACGTTTGAAGCTTGGCGTTGCCTGAGGAAGAGCGCCAAGCTTCTTCAGACCACGAGGATGCCTCAAAGCAAAATGGAATATTTTTAATGGTGGTATTAGTGCTTGGATTGTAGATGGATTTGAATACTTCTTCCATCACTGTCTGAAAGTCAGAGGAAATAAACTGACTGTAGTTTCCAAACACACGCACAGTTGGGCCTCGGTCCAGCTCCAGTGTGGCCTGCAGAAGGTGAAGCCGCAGATCTGCTTTTCCAAACTGGATCCATCCTCTCTGCTAATCAGCCGTACATCTGCACGTTCCTAATTGTTTCCATCTCCCTTCCTGATTCTCTCTCTGTTCGCTGCGCTGAGGGCTTTAACAGGCCGGTTCTGGTTTCAGTGGAGAAACATCGAGGGGCTTTACTCTGTGGACGTGAAAGAATCCGCTTAGGTTTCTGCCCGAGCTCAAGGAACCTCCAGCCATTAACAGATCAACTGAAGGATATTACATTTCTGCTTCGGACGGAGAGTTTGTGTGGACGCGGGGCTGATACAGTCCTATTGATAAATCACATAACGTTCGCTCAGCCTCATCAGTTCAATTACATAATTATACTGAAACTGATAAATACCATACGGGTTCTGTTCCACTTCTCGTCACTGTCCTGTGAAAACCACTTATCTCCAAGTTTAATCATTTTCAAAAAAAATATTATAGATTGATATAGATTAGGAGGATTTATGTGCCAGATTAAATATAATAAAAAAATGTATTGTTGACATTTTGAAGATCAACGGTGAGTTTTTACTTTTTTAATTTTATAGGGGTCTACTCCCACCTAGACATCATTTTAACAGTTTTAGAGTAAATCTGTAAAGTTTAAAAAGTTTATTTTACATTTTATGTCCTGAATATCAGAATAAAAAATATAAGTAATAAGGAGCTCGTCTTTTAAAAGTCTGTATCGGTTAATGTTAAGTTGAATGGGGAGAAAAAGTGAGGCTTTAGTACCGGCAGTGTTTCCAGTGTGACCGTTACCGTCGCAGTTCAGTGAGCGAGCAGGTACAGCTGCAGGTGAGCGAGGCCTCGGACAGGACGGACTGAAACCAGAGAGGACTGTGGGAGCTTGGTGCTGATGGTCGACTGGGAGAATTAATGAAGCAGATTAGGTGTCCCAGTGTGGCCCTGCAGGCCTGCGGAGGCCTCGCCCTCCACACTCTGAACACCAACACTCCTCCACGTGAACCAGCTCAGGGTTCTTCAGGCTCGGAGAACGTTTCGCTGCAGTGACCTGCTCCAAAGTGTCTACGGATTGATTTTAGACCTCTACAACTCTTGTGTTGACAGCTTTGTTTCTTTCTCTCAATGACGGACGCTGATAACCAAACCATCTCTGGGTCATCCAGAGTTTATAGAACTGTATAATTGTTTGGAGTTGTAATTTGAAAAGAGATCAAGAGATGGACATATTGTGACCAATAGAAGTTTGCAGCTTTGAACAGTTTGTTTCCTCCCGACCTCTTGGACTCACCCGCTGATCGGTCAGTTCAAACAAGTCCGCCTCTGGACCACTTGTCTGGTGAAGGTGGGTGACTCTAAGTCTTCCACTTCAAATGACCTTTCGTCATGGTTGGATTAACCTCTCAAGGGGCCCTCGGGCAAAACTGTGCTATTGGTATTTCATATTGATTCTTCAGGTTGAGTTGATTTTACTTTAGTGGTGTAAATTTCTAACATTGGTAACAAATTTGCAGTTCCAAAAACCAATTCGCACGCAGGGACAATGAGGCTTTTGGAGCCCCTGGGGGGTCTAGCAACTTCTACATGACAAACCACATGAACATTCCCACCCTCTTGAAAATGAAATGGTTCATCTCGAGGGGTTTAGTCAAAAATATGACCTTGAATTTGAAGGCAGCAAAAGTCCCCGGGATCTCGACAGCAGCGTCGTGGCAGGCATAAAATAACAAACTGACATTATGCAACATGCATTTCAGACTGTACTTGTCCTTCAGCCCCTCCACCTCGGACACGTTTCAGCTCCCACACACACTCAGCACCGGAGTTTGTTTTAGACTCGAGCCCACCCCATAAAAGACCCATTTTGGGTTGAATGGAGAGGTCTGTTAAAGAGGCCGGAGGACAATGAAATGGGATCAGCAAGCAGCAGATTTAATTAATCCAGTGAATGAGGAGAACACAGAAGAGGCAGAGACCCAGCTGTAGATCACAAACGCAGTTCAGTCCTGGCACCAAAACCAGCAGGTCAGCGGGCTTCAGTTTCAGAGGGTCCGGCAGGGTAGGATCCAAACAATACCTTCACTTTTTATATCACTCTGCCACAGGACGACTGTCAGGCCACTGTGACTTTTGACCTCTGCAGGATAATAATGCAGTCACATGAGCAGGTCAACCTCCACGAACAGTCAGGTTAAATTTATAATTGATCACAAAAGCTTTGTTCATGTGTTTTATGCCCACACAACACTTCTTTAGATCATTTTCTGGGTTGAACCGGTCTCAATTTTTTTTTTACACAATTTGCATTGTTACTAATGCTACTCTACCATAAAGACTCCTAAAGACTTGCTGCGTACCAGACTGCCAACACGATTCAAAAACAAGTAACAGTTGTTTTTTTACAATCCGAGAATAGCCAGACACAGAAAACTATTTTATTTATTCCAAGATGATTAAAGCCGCGAGCTAAACTGAATATCATTAGAAACTTTCCATTTGAAATACTAGTGATGACTAGTTGTTTCTACAAGACCCTTTTTTCATTGAACAAAAGAAGCCAACGTTCTCAAATGTCTCAAAAGCAGTACAAGAACTTTGTCTGGATAAAGAAAACTAAAGCTGATTTATATCAGGAACAATCTGATGAAACAAAGGTGTTTTTGGACCCAACAGTTCAGGGGACTCCCTGAGAGGAACTGCCCACTGGAGTGCTCCCTGAGAACTACACAGGGTTTTTCTCTGTTTGCATTCACACTACCAATATTTCTTTTAAAGTGTTCGACCAATCACCGTACACTTATATCTGGACCAATCACTGTTGTGCTGCGAGAGTACCTACTCTGAAGTAGGAGCTTCAAAACGGCGTCCTAAGAACTCTGATCATTCCCAGTTCTTGCAGTGCAAACACTATAAAAAAGAGGGTTAGGGTCCTCCAGCTGTTCTTAGAACTATGAAAAAGTTCCTCCGGTCTTAAAACGCCTAATAAGTAAAGATCTGACCAGACATTTGATGCCAACGTTTGGTGCTTGACAGTGTTTTAATATTCCACAGACACATTTCATATCAGAACTGCTAGCTAGTAAATAGCTTTTGGCTGCAAGATGTTAACAAGTTAGCAGTGACGCTGCCGTTACGGTTCACAAATTTGAACAAAATGATGTTTCTAAAGAAGTGAAAGCTCACTAAAGGTTAATTGTTGACAAATTGGAAATAATTTGGATCTTTTGTCAAGCATTTTTAAACATTATTAATTAGGCGTAATGCGTTAATAATTCAGTATTTCATGTAGCATTTTTTCGTTTACAGCCATTGTTATTTGCTAGATGATAAATATGCAGAAAATAGCATTTATAAGTCCATTAACTCCGTTAAGTGAAGTTTATAAGAGTTGAATTTGTGGATGTTTGTTCAGACGGGAATGTGAGCGTCATGTGAAAGATTATTATCTCTGCTGCGGAGGAGAACATACACACCTTGATGAAATAAGTCGGGCGTATTGATCTGTGAGTGACGGGTGACGACGGCTGCTGTGGGACTCTCTCCAAACAGACCGGGCAGATCCGCTTCCATGACCTTTAACCTCTGGCTCCATGTCAGTCTTACAGAGGGGTTTACCTCATCTGAGCAGATGACATCATCAGGGTTAACCCTCCCTTCACCTCACCTCACAGTACACCTCATCTCTGAACTTCTGCTCATATCTGACTTTTCATATTTACTATAAAACTGTATAAAAACTGTGTTCTGGGTAGCAGAGTACATTACAGACTTCATTTCGTGCCTTAATTCCGTCTTTGCAATTAAGACGCTTAGATGTCCCTCAAATGAAATGCCTTTAATGGCATAATCATTCATGTAAGAGAAGTCCGAGGAGCTTGACTCTGGTCCACACAAGTTGAACTTAAAATTGTTAAAGTAGCCTGATTCCTTGCGCATTTCATTCAATAAGTCTGATTATGAAAAGTTTAGAAGGGATTTAAAGAAATAGTTTGACATTTTGGGAAGTTAGATGAGGAGATCAGTATCACTGTCATGTCTGTACTGTAAATATGAAGCTAAAGCCAGCAGCTGGTTAGCTTAGCTTAGCATAAAGACAGGAAACAGGGGAAATGGATAGCCTGACTTTTTGTACAGACAAACAAACGAAATATAATGTGTTGCTGGTAGACGGAGGCTAGCTGTTTCCCCTTGTTTCCAGTCTTTATGCTAAGCTAAGCTAACTGGTAGCTTCATATTTAGTGTACAGACATAACAATCTTCTTATTTAAGTTGGGAATTGTTTCCTTTTCTGTGACGCTTGTTAATGAGATCTGTGTTGGATGTGAACGACAGTCTGAACTGATGAAGAACAGATCAGCTCTCTTATTTCTGTCCAATCGTTTGCCAGATGGTGGTTTCCTGCTTTCTGTGTTTTTCTGATATTTTGGACTGCAAGTGCCTCCAAGCCTCCCGCCCTGTCCTCCTCCTCCTCCTCCTCCTCCTCCTCCTCGTCTTCCTCCTCTTCACCTCCCCTCTCTGAACCGGTGTCAGGTAGACGCTATAAGAGCAGTGCAATGGATACCTCCTCGCCTGCTCCTTCCCCGGGACCCCTGCTGAGAGCAAGCTGTTGTTCTCCAGGCCCTCCTCCTCACCCTGAACACACCTGTCCACCCCCGCCCCCACCTTCGCGCTGCAAACCTGCCTCTTCTCGCCCGGCGCTTCAATTATTAACAAAGCCTAAAGAAGTTCAATGCTCATTTCCCGTGGCGTTATATTTGTGCACGATGGGACTTTCTGAGCACAGAAAAATATCTTTTGCAAGCACATAATTTCTCTATAAACACAATTTATCAAGCAAAGAATATTTAATAATTAAATTTTTCTTTTTTTCTTGTTTGTGTGTTTGCTGTTAGTCTCTGTTGATTCATTCCTTTACTTGTTCTGCAGTAGTGTTGGGAGCCAGGCTGGTCATAGAGATCAGAACATTGTACATAGTGATGTGTTTACAAATGCCTTTGTTCTGCTTATTGCACCCAAAACACAGGAGTTTCATTTTACTCTCAACTTCCACTGTAGACAAGAATCCAGTGTCACACCTCAGTATGTAAATGAGAAGCTGCTTATAGATATTAATCATGTTCATTATCGTATAGTAGTTTCAGAGAGACACCAACGAGATTTAGTTTTTTGAGGGTTAAGAGACAGTTAAACTCAGAAAGGAGCTCTTTACAAATTCTCCATTACAGCCTGCCGACATCCATCTGTTGTTTTAGCTGAATAGTAAAGAACTGTATCATCTGCGAACAAGCGGATTCTGCACTTCATCGGTATATATGCAGAACAACAGCCCATTTACATTTCCCTGTGGCACACCGTAGCTACATGTGGATAGGCTGGAGAGGCCATTTTGAAAATGAACACGCTGACTCCTTCCTTCCTTGTAGAGCTTTTGTAGTGTCCTGTTATTTTGTGCTGAACATTATGAAAACTCATTTTTAAGTCAGGGAATAATGCAGCAGTGACTTCCTGTCTATTTGAGGCTGATTTAAAGGTTGTTTGAACGCCAGCAGCGCTATGGAGCATTGTTTTTATGAGTGGTTTTCTGATTTATTTGTATCGTGCACATGTGCCAGTATGTAGGTGGCGCTGTTTACATCCTTTAATGGTTTCATGGTGTTCCACTGATCCACAGTTGGTGCGGACAGTCGATCGCGTGTAACATGCAAAGAAATGCAGCAATGCGCCAACAAAGGACGCAAAGAAGAAGACTTAGTTAGCTAACATGGATGTAACAAAACATGGTTGTGAATGATGATGAGATGCTGTAGAAACGAGGGATAGCGATGGTAACTTCCTTACTTTGCCAGTTTACTTGTAGGTGAATCAGTCTGTAGACTTTTATATGTAATTGCTTTTATTGCGTCACAAATGAATTTCCTAGAAATTTCAAAACCTTTACTTTATAATAATAACACATAAGTTATGGCAAAGAAAGTCAAAATTCCAACTTGGTATCTCTTATCATCTTGTGGCTTAGTATGTCAAACCATCGCCAGTCAGAATTTTATTATCTTTCCCAAGTTTTCATCTTTTTAAAAAAAGGTTCTGGTGGCTTAAGTTTTCTGAACAAATGCTGCTGAAGCCAGAGAGCGGCACAAATGCTTAAAGAGGAGGAGGAGGAGGAGGAGGAGGAGGAGGTGAGGCAGTGGGAGGCAGTGGGGGGGCAGGTCTCATTGTTTGGTATCTCTGCAGGACTGTAGCTAATAAAACTAAACTGGGCCTGAGGGGAAGCGGCTGAACTTCCTGTAGCGGTGGTATTTATTTATTCGGAGGGTCCGTTTCAGGTCTCCAGAGTCGGGGGTAAACAAAGAGCTCTCCTCCTCCGTCCAGATCGCCTGTTTGACTCTGATTTATTTATAATTCCCTGAAACCACTCTGCGTTGCAACCCGATCGCTGCGAGCTTGTGAAAACGTCGCTTTTCCTTGAGATTCGCTAAAAAGGAAGTACTCCCCTGTCCCCCTTTTTTTCCCTTTCCTCCTCCGTTTAATTCCGGGCCCTCGGCCACTCACGCAAATAAATACCTTTCTACTTAAACATACATGGGATAATTAATTTAGCCCATCTGTTCCCCTCTCTGCATCACTTCCATGACACACACGAGTTTCCCCAAACACATTTGGCTCATGTTGCACTGATAACTGGGACACTGTGAAGAAAATTGAGGCATTTCCACAAAAGAAATGAAATAAACAGATGTGACAGATCTTTTCCTTTTTCACACTCTGCGAGGCAGCAGGAGGAGATGCAGGACGTCTGCTGGAAAAGGTCAGAGGTGAAGAGAGTTGGATCATCAGCAGTCCGGCAAACAGATGACCCAGATGGACTTTTTATGTGGAGGTTAACGAGGGGCAGCAGAAACTGTCCTGTGACAGAAGGTCAAAGGTCAAGCCCCATTTTCAGATTGTCTTTGAGCAAATAACAAGCTCCTAAATAAAATAAAACTACATTCTAAAATCTGCATTTACATCTCAGTCATACTGAAGGAAATCACTAAATATTCAGACCCCGATCACAAGAAGAAGAAGAAGTTTGAGATCACAAAGTTATTATATATTATTATTATTATTATATACCAGAATAATGACACAGTGTTTTCTAAATAATTTCGGGACTTGTGATCAAAATATACATTTCCATTCTGAATATACAGAAATGTAGTAGTTCTTGTTTAGTTCATGATTTATTTCCTTGTGATCAGAAAACAAATCCGTCTGTGATCATAAGGAAACGGTTTCGACGGCTTGTTGAGATCACACAGTGATTATGTAGAGCTCATTAAATAATGAGACGTGATCAGAAATAATTCATCACAAAGAAATATTCAGGTCTTCAGTGGTTTGTTGTTGTGATCACGAGAAAACCGTTTCTTATTTTTCAGGATCTCAGCAAAAGAAAAACATCCCGACATGTGAAACCCTTTAAAAGATGTTTAGCAGCGAATTAAAACAGATCCGAGCTGCAGGTTTGTCGTACGAAGCTGTTGTTGGTGTGTGATTCAGAAACAGCTGAGTGGCATGTGAGGGCCGGCTCTCCTGAGGACCAGACAGTTGTTGCTTGTTGCTGAAACATCTGGACGGCCAACTGAGGATTTGTCTGCCCCCCCCTCCCGGCGGTGGATGAGCCAGTGGTATAATTGTAATATTTAGAGGGAAAAGTTTAGAGGGAACTTGATTTAACCCTGAAGAACAGAGTTTTGGAAACTGGCTTCAGGGCTGCTGGAGAATATTCCCCCAACAGGACCGAAGCAAAGAGGAGCTCGTATCAAACAGGAAATGACATCTGATTCTCCTTTAAGTTCTGACGGAGACGAGAGAGAACATCAGATCAAACGGGGAACCCTGGGGAAAATATTTTATAGGCTGTACTTTTAATAAACTTCTTGTAATCTAATAACAAGAAAAGACCACCCTAATAAAACTAAAAGCACACATGCTCTTTGTGAATGGCATCATTTTATTTATTAGCAAACCTGAAATTACCATCTGATCCGATTCATTCGGGCCGGTGCCGGACGTGAAGCTGCAACAGGCATTTATTGATCCACCAATCACGTAATCGACTCGTCGATTGAGCACCAGCTGCATCAGACCATGAATCTTCAGACGTAAACAGCAGTAAAACATCAAACAGACAAAATCTTTAAACCTCACTTATGAAACTGAGCATCAGTCAGATCCATCAGCCACCAAGCAGCACAGACTCATCAGTTTACTTTCAATAAGGTAAAACAAGTTCTCAAACGTTCTCTAAATCGTCACCAACTGGCTAAATCCTCAACTAACAGAACCTCCAGAACCCGACAATGTGCTGACAGTTCTTCATGACGAACCATAACTGGGCTGAACTTGTCGCAGTTATGGAGTCTTTAGGCCTTTAACAGATTGAGGATGGAGGCGATACCGTCTACTCTTAGACCCTTAGACGATCTATGGATTCAAAAAACACAACAAACCTTTCAAAAGGATCAACTCTAGGAAATACATAGAGTACATTATTATTATATTAAGAATTAACATAATGTGTAATAAGTAAAGTGGAGTTTCAGGCAAAGTGTAAAAGGGTTTGGAGTGAAGACAAAAGAAGTTTCCCATTCACTTCAATCCAGTCAGAGTTTGATGACAGCAGCATCTAGTGGACGTTAGTGGAACTGCAGCTGAACACATGTCAGAAACCTCGGCTCCTAACGCACACGATGTGACAGTTAGCTCTGTGGGCGTCAATCACTCTTCCAGGAACAGTGCGTTGGCGGCGGGTTGACCTCGCTGCGTTGATGCCACATGTTAGCGACAGCGCTGCCTTGTTGTTGTATGTCTCCACCGGTAACCTGAAGCAGACAAACAGACAGATTCTCCTCCACCTGCTGCAGCCACGAGTGTGTGTGTGTGTGTGTGTGTGTGTGTGTGTGTGTGTGTGTGTGTGTCCCAAGCTGTGGTCCAACACAAGTTGCGATCGATCGTCTCCCAGCAGCCTGTTTCTCTCTCTGGCAGCTGTTCCAACCAGAGGCTCCAATATGAATATTCATGATGCACCTATTCTCAGGGCCTCGGCCCGTCTGCAGCTGGACACACACACACACACAGAGTACACACAGTACACACTTCTTCTTCTAACATGTAAACATGGCACCAAAAAACCATCTTCAATATCTCAGTCAGACTCCAAAATAAACAAAGACTCTGCTTTATGGTCCAGTTTCATTCCTATAGCCCAAAGTCTGTTTCATCTCATAGGAAAGGCAGGATAGACTGTCTAAGGGTCTAAGGATAGAGGCGAGACTACTTAGACCCTTAGATTCGAAAAGGAAAAACTCAACACAAAAAACCCTTAAACGGGATTAAAAGGACAAACTTTAGGAAATACATAAAGACAATTTTCTTCTTCTAACGTGTTAATCTTTAACATCTCAGTCAGTTTTTCTTTTCTTTAAAACGCCAAATACAGTTTCGTCTTGGTCATCATGCTTTTTGACTAGAGGTGTGTTCAGACTCTTAATTTACCACGAACAGTAAATGTAACCAAACCCTTCTGTCATTTCCCTCCTGTGTCCCTCTTTGCCCTGCACAGAAAGCTCCAGGATGAGAGTGACTTTGTACTCGTGCGGATGCGTCTTCACTTCATTTCGCGCCGTCTAGAATCAGTTTGTGTCTTGTTTGTTTATTGACTTTGGATGCAATTGCGCCACCTTGAAAATGTGATTCAGAGGATAATATAACACTTCATCATTTCTGTCAGTAACTTGGTGAGTTACAGAAATAAGATGCATGTTGTAATAAAGTGGTATTTTTGTTTACGTGTGGCGTTTGGTGGTTTCCTGTCTTTATCATCTGTGTTTTGCAGTTTGGAGCCACATGTTGCTCGTCAGCTCTGAGCTTCAGTCCGGTCTGTTTCTGTGTAAAGCACCCCCCCCACACCTTTCCATGATGAGGATGTTTAACGTATCTGTCTACAGGCATTTAGCTGCTGCTTTTCATGTCTCATCAGTGCGACTTTGGCAGGAAGTGGCTCTGGTTGTTGACGGGGTTGAACAGTGACCTCAGTGTGCTGAACCAGCAGCCACCTGTGAAGGACAGCGAGAGGCAGGTTCCTGAGTCTGATGAAGCCTTGATCGCCGTCTGGGTCGGACTGTAACAGATTGTGCGATGATTGATATGATTGGAGGGGGGGGAATATGAATATATATATATATATATGTAAGCAGAGATGTGTGATCAACTCACGTCAGCCATCTGCACTTCCTCTGTTATTTTGAAACCAAAACATAAATATATATACAGTACTCGCCAATGTGGTATCTATGAGTACAGTATACAGGTGTGGGAAGTATTCAGATCCTTTACTGAAGTAAAAGTACTAATATGACACTGGAAAAATAATCTCTTGTGTAGCAGCAGGTTTTTAAAATGAACAATTGTGGTTTAGGAAGTAGTTAAGGTGGAATTCCCTGATATCACATGACTGTTGTTTGTCTTTTTCCAATACGGCTTCTTCTTCTCCCTTTCTTTGGAAATCCCCCTCACCTCCACTCACCTCCCTCTCCTGGGAGCAGAGTCAACCCGCTCCTCCATCTTCCTCCCGGGGATTTAACCTCCCCTCCGGCCTCGGCCAACCGGATGAGGAGGCCTGAAGGGAGCGCAGGGAGGAGGAGGAGGAGGAGGCGCTATCCAAAGAGGGAACAGCAGCCATGTGCTTCTTATTAAGCACTGCGGAAATAAGTGCTGACCCGTTCGCTCAGGAGGGCACATCCATTTACTGCTGCAGAGCCCACAATCACAGCCGGACACAGTCCAGGAGAGGGGAGAGAGAGAGGGG
>LKNJ01008133.1:0-10113 GCA_002120245.1 Maccullochella peelii | reverse complement strand
TTGGTGTGCATAGAGGATTCATTGTTAACATGTACAAACTGCTCGCTTGAGGTGGTTTTTGTCAAAAAATAGTTGATGCTAAATGGGATATAGAAACGCCTTTATAAGTTGTGACGTAGCGAACATTTAACTCATATGATCAGCTGTTTCCGCTGAACCGTTCGTCTCCGGACAGCATGAAACATGGCCGACACCGGCAGATTCCTGAGGACCTCTGTTTGTGTATGTTTCTCCCGTAGACGGGTTAGATGGCCGAGGTGACTTCCTCTACTTCTTCTTCTCTGTTTACTGGCAGATTACAGCCGTGCGTAAAGCGAAGCCTACACCACCACCTTCTGACCAAGCTGCACTTTGCAGCGAGCCGACTTTATTCGCTCCAAACCAGCTGATGGAAACCAGCCTAATTTGCATTTCCTTTTTGTGACATTTCAAAAGTTTGCAACTGAATGGAAACATGGCTTCTCTCTCTCTCTCTCTGCCTTCAACACTAACACACACATTCTTCACTCAGCTGTACATGTTCATCTTTTGTAAATAGTTGCGTTTCTTTACCTTGGCTTGTCTCTCCTCTTTGTCTCACACGTTGAGCTTCTGGTCGTTCACAAAACAACAATCAATTCTGGAGTTGCAGATTCAAGATAAAGAATCATCAAATATTACAACTCAATGGATTCCTGTTTGTTTCCTGCTGATGGAGAAGAGCAAGAACAGGAGGAGGGCAGAGGGGAGCTGACCCTGTTTACACCCCCCCTAATTACACTGTGCACACACACACACACACTAAATTAATTACAGAGGTTGCAGAGCTGGGAGTTACAAACAGACACAGAATCAGTTTGTATGAGCATCACGGCCTCCTGTTATTAACATAATGATGTTAATACACACTCCTTCCTGTTTGTTCACACTCCAGGATATCACACACACACACACACACACACACACACACACACACAGACAAGCATGAATGAGTGTGCGTCCAGCTATCACCCCTGGTTAAACCGCTCACACTCTGCAGGCAATTTGTCCAGATTTTAAAGGGACTCTGGTCAGTGTTGATTAATTTTTTGGTTTCACGTGTTCACAAATCTGTATTTAACAAGCAGGATCAATGTCACAAATTACTGAGTATTAACAAGGCAGATTTATCCTCCTTCTGCAGACCGACGCAGTGAAACTCATTTTATTTATTTACAGTGTTCAAATAAATGTTAATAAAATAAGTTCTGCTCCGTCGGCTGTGACGAGGATTTGATTAAAGGAAGAAGTTTCTCCTCAGATCTTCTTCCACCGTTAGAGCTCATCAGTCTGCGATCACACTGAACGTGAGGGGACGAGGTGCTGTTTTACACACATTTTACCTCAACCGACCTCTGTTGGAGATTACGTGCAGTGTGCAGTGTGCAGTGTGCAGTGTATGTGTACAGTGCAGCGCGCATCGTGCTCTGCTGTATCTGCTGTGTGTTATTCTGCAGGCTGCATGTTTTATTGAGCCGCTGCTGCTGCTTGGGTCTAATATGGACGCCCAGCGGAGGGTAGCGGCGCTTCATACGGAGCAGCAGTGCATCTTGGGAGGTCCTCCTGGATTACTTCAGTCGCTTTACCCACGGTGTCATCCTGCATTCACTTTGTGATTCATCTGCTATGTATTATTTAATCCTGGCCCAGTGAAGTCTGTCTGAAGTTCGCTCAGTCAGACTCTGTAACTCTCCGTCCTCCATCTGAACACCGACGGCAGCACTTCATGCAGCACTTCGTGCAGGACTTCATGCAGGACTTCATGCAGGACTTTGTGCTTTTACCATCACTGCTGCTGTTTGGAGACAGTCAGCACCATCAGGTAGCTGTTCTTCAAAACTGCAGTTAATTTCGTTACAAATAATCTAGATAGTAGATTGAGTACAAGCTCAATACAACCAATGCACCCCGGAGCAAAATCTGCCGAACAAATCCGTATTTGGATAAATCAAAGTTTTCATAACTGAAAGTTTTTCTAATATTAAAGGAAAGGAGCCTGAAAATCTTCAAATTGAACCCACAGTTTTGCCTCTAGACTAAATTTCTGTAATGGAATCAAGTCTCTTCTAAACACTGGTGGCCTCGTTACATCTGTACAAAGCCAATGAAATATCAAACCTCCCCTTTGCAAGTAAAATACTTGAAAACGTATGTGATAGATAATGTTGCCTTGGCAGCACTGACACACTGTGATTGGACAGCTCAGATACAGGTAACTCATTATTCAACTTTTTACCACGTACTCTTTATTTTTACTGTTTCACTTATTTTACTCTCAAACTGATAAAGATGATGATGAAGCTACTTTTTATTCATTTGTTGGTTCTTCTGTCTTTCAATCAACCTACTTTACATTTAAATAGACGGGAACAGAAAATATGCAGCATTGTGCCGCCACGCTAAAGTCAATTATTTCTGCAGATAACAATGTGGTTTTTAGGAACAACTTTCTCCACGAAAACAGACAGAAGCGGAGAGGAAACCTGCAGGAAGTGCAGATTCTAATCTCTCAATCGATGCTGAACTGAAGGATGTGGACGAGAGAAAAACTGAGTGTGTGTGTGTGTGTGTGTGTGTGTGTGTGTGTGTAGGTGTGTGTGTGAGTGTGCTGAAATCTAATGGTGTCATTTATTATAGCAGGTTAGAGCTCTGAAGGCAAACAAAGAGCTAAATCACTGAAATGAGCTCAAACTGCAGCAACACAGCAGATTTACTGCTTTAATGTTGGTGTTTTTTCTGTTATTTGTTGTTTGGCGGTCAGGGTTTACAGACCAGCTACAGACATGTATCATATATATGAATTTACATCCCCAGACATTGTTTTGTCCTCAAGTGTTCCTACATGCCGAAACGTTTGGTTTTCCTGTTTCTCTGAATTATTTAGTGAACATCAGCGCAGCTCTAAAAGCCTCAACATGTTTCTAACAGCGTCTGGTTCTTTCCTGCTTCTGGTCGACACTACGAGCGTCTTCCAGGAGACACGGTCTGAAGGTGGACTCTGTGCTCCACATTTGTGTGATTCATGGTGTCGAGTTGTTGGATGGAGATCAGGGAGCCAGTGGGAGGACGCAAGTGTGTTTCCATCCACCTGTTTTTATCTGCGTTTTCTATTTGCACCTTTAAAAGAAGAAATAAAAAAATAAAAGTGTTTCCTGCTCTGAGGTGTAAAATAATGTTGGCGTCCATGAAGCCTGTGAGTCAAAGTGAAGGGCTGAAAACAGCGATGAGGAGGCCGTAACCTTCCTCACATGAACACATGAAACTAACAGAAAGTTCGTATCGCCGTCATGTTCTCAACGTGGTTCTCCATCGTTTGAGCTTTGACTCTTTGAATGACGTCTTCTTCTTCTGTGGTGGCTTAATGGCAGCGACTGGAGGATCAGCTCCACCTGCTGTTTGTCTCCATCAACCAATCAGCTCGTGTTCCCACAGCAGCAGCAGCGGGTGGAGACGAGCAGCAGGTCAGGGTTTCTGGAAATGAGTCGAGAGATTTGGAAGCGGAGATAAGATGCAAGTTTTAGGGTCAGTACGAACCATGTAACCACAACGTCCCGGTCTGCTTCCTGCTGGGACCTGCTGCTGTCTGTCTCTGTATTATCTGACAGGAGACAGGAAGTGTGCATTGTTCACACCGGAAATCACATCAAATCGGACAAATGTTGTATTTGTTCATTAGCAATGCAATTATTGTGCCCTCAAAGCATCAGACTGATTTAATATTGAATATAATTGATGATGAAATGTATTTCCACATCCTCATACTGTACCTGTCTCCCGACCTGATCGGCTGCACAAACAGGAATTTATTTCTTTATTAAATGGTGAGTTGGTGAAATCAAAGCCGTGTGTTGCAAACAGACGCAGGCGTTTTCATCTGGTGGCCTTGAATCGAGTTGAAGAAACATGACACTTTTGACAGTTTTTCTTTTCTCGGGTAGAAGAAATATCCGTTTCATCGCATTACCTGCGCTTTCTGAATGACATACTCGGATTCGGTTACATCCCTGTTGTCTTCCTGCAGTTTATATTTGCTCTGATGTCGACTTTCTTGCAGCAGCAACGTGACAATTTAACAACGGTGGATCATTTTATTGTTTAAAGCAAGGAAACTATAAAAGAAGTCCCACTATACTAATCCATCATATCTGCGATGTTTCAGCTTTGACTGAAAAACGCTTCCACAAACACACATTACTGAAGCTGCTGAGACAAACAGAGTTCATGTCAGGAAGATGAACAGAAAGCAGCAAAGACGAGTTAAAGATAATCTGAGTTCTGTTTCAGTGACACTCAGTGTTTCTCTGTGTGTGTGTGTGTGTGTGTGTGTGTGTGTGTGTGTGTGTGTTGAGATGCTGAATGGATGAAAGATGCAAAAGGACAGAAAAAAAATAGAAACACAAAAAAGCTCTTGTTAGCAGAGCTGCTGTACTTCTATGTTTGTGAGGACAGTTAGAGCGACTCCTCACTTCAGTCCTCCTCCGATCAATAATGGCTTTTGCTTATTGTTTCGTCACTTGGATGTCTGTCCTCAATCCTAAAGTCTTTGTGTTCTCGCTGCTTCCCAGTGAAGCAGGAGACATCTTGTGTCCAGCTGTGAACTTGTTTCAGTGAGGGAGAAGGAGGAGATCTGGGTGACTGTGTGGAAGAACAAAGGATAAAGAGTGTTTGTACATGTTTCACAGCTGGTCTGGTTTCAGGGTTCAGGTGGAATTAGATTTAAAGGTTCAGGAGGTGCATTGTGTCATTGAGGGGCCTCACAAGTATAGCAATACAAACATGATCACACACACAAACACACATCACATATCGTCCAGTCGGAAACAGTCCTGTGATGTTTGCTTCCGATGTTTCACCACCAGCTGTTCGTCAAATCAATAAAGTGCAAAGACTCCTCCCTGTTTTTCCTTCTGAACCAATCACACTCTGTCGTTCCTGGCGAAGCAAGTTTAGGAAACCTTTATGTTCCCCGGGAACGCCGGGAATGCCGGGAACGCCGGGAACCTGGAGCTCCGACTGCGTAGATCGAGAGGGAAACAGCAGAAATACAAAGCAGCCAGGAATCTGATTGGCCAATCAGTGTCACTGATCTGATGATGTCATAGTGTCATTCAAATCCATATTACTGTTCCTTATTATTATTATTATTTTACTTTTTTTTTCATTCAAGTGTATTTTCTTCAGGAATTTATTCAGTTAAATACATGAAAATATGCAGATATTTAAAATGACTTGGAGGGCGGAGACGTTTTCTACGTGAAGACAACAAGAATATACGAAAAAAAGTATTAAAAGTTTGTAAAAATATCTAGTGAAAACATCAAATATATATAAGATTTCAGTAAGACGTGTTTTTGTTTGTTTGTTTTCTTGTTTCCTTGAGTCCAGTGTGTTCCGTCCTCACAAAATATGAACGTGTTTAAATCCGGCATTGTTTCATCGTGTTCACCAGCGTCCAGTCTTCTTCTTTACTGTCTTTTGTCGGTGCATTGCAGCATATCTTGGCGTGTTACCGCCACCTGCAGGTCGGTAGAAAAGTGTGAAACTATCGGCCGGACAGATGGTTTGTTCCGCAGAACCTGTGAAGTCGTCCTTGGAAACTGTTTGGAAACTTTCAAAAACCATCTGATGTAGTCGGAGAGCCAAAGTCAGTCGTGAGAAAACATCTTTTCTTCTCCAGCTCCGACAGAACTGATGCTACAGCAGCATTTATGCTAACCTCTTTAGGAACACCTACACCTGTACCTGCCTGGAGCTCCTCACAGGACGCTGATGGATCCGAGTGCGAAACTCGAATCCTGGCAAGACGGAATCTCGCGTGATCTCGCGTGATCTCGTGTGATCTCGTGAATCCAGCTGCCTCGCATGGTAAGGAGCATCGCGTCAAGACGAACAAAACAGGGACCCCCTCATAGAAAACAGCACTACTAGATCCACACGGGGAACCTTTAATTTACCAGCTTTTCCTGAGCTTTCAGCTCCTTCACACGGTCCTCATCGGTGGACGGAGTTTGCTCGGGTGACGTGGAGATCTGATGACGTGTGAAGCATCGAAACAAAAAGGTTTTTCTCAAACATTCAATCATTTTAAATCCATTCTTTCTGTTTCATGATATTTCAGTATGTCTGCCTCTATTATTCTCTTCCTCTGACACTTTGTTCATTTCCCTTCTATATATTTTTCTAATAAACACCCTGCTTTCATTTTCACTTTGCCTCTTTTTCAAAAGGCTAATGATCGCTTCAAAGTCAACTGGAGAAGATTGAAAATGGAGCTCCTCATTCACAGTCCCCGCCGCCTTTTCACCCTCCATCAAATATAAAAGACAGATGAAGAAGAGATATTATTAAGGACATGAAAGATTGAAGAGCGGTGTCAGCGCTCGGGAGGACAGGAGGAAGGAAAAAAGACAGAGCAATGTCAGCTTTGTTGGTGAAGGACGATTAAGAATATTCCAGCACATTTATCAGGAAGTGAGTAATATTTCTCCTTTTGCCAGCGAGGGCTGAGGTTCTATCGCTGCAACGCATTCAGTAATAACTTTCATTACTCATCGTTACTCGAGGGCCGACGCCACCTCACAAAGGAAGAAATCCATAAAAATCTAAAGAGTTCACCACAAAACTTAGAGTCAGAGTTTAAAGAATAATTCAACATTTACATACACACTGCGAATAAAGTGCTTTACCACGCGTTGTCCACGATCCTTTCAAAATAAATCCCACAACACGATCGTTATTTAATCACTATGAACAATATTTTCATACAATCTGAAGAATCCATCGATGTCTGTCTTTAAAGTCAGTTTAAAGTTTCCCTCCTCTTCTTCTCGGAGGCGATCGTGTTAAACGGGACGATCAAAGATTAGTGATTGATCTGGTCGTCTTTAATCAGGCCGAAGATTCAGCCCGACAACCTTCGGACCTCCTGAGGCCAAAGGCAGAGTGTGTGTCTTCCCCCTCTTCCTGTCACTGGTGATTGTTCCTGTTATCGCTCCGTAGGATCTTCTCTCTTTTATTGCTTTACCTTCATTTCATTCTGTCTCTGTTCTCTCAGTTATTATTTCTCTTGACTCTCTCTCTGTTCATCTTCCCATCTCTCGCCCTCTGATCTGTTTTCTCAGTTTCAGCTGACTTTGTTGCGCTGACGTGTGTTTCTGTTTGTTTTGCTGGAGAAAAGAAAAGAAAAAGAGAAAAGAGAAAGAAAGAAAAAGTAAAGAGTGAAGACTACAGGAGAGTGTTCAGAGTTTATGAGCAGGACTGCCTGTCTGTCTGCCTGTCTGCCTGTCTGTCTGTCTGCCTGTCTGTCTGTCAGGAAGCAGAGACACACAAACCTTCCTGCTGGACTGATCTCTGCTCTGGATCTGGACACACTCATTCTCTTCCTGCTAGAGAGGTAAAGAAGGTCCATACCACTCTCAGCTGGTTAGCTTAGCTTAGCATAAATACTGGAAACAGAGGGGAACAGCTAGCCTGGCTCACAGATTAACACGTTTACTCCAACACTCCTCCACCCCTACGCTGAAAGGACAAATGAACTCATGGGGAGAAGTATTACAAACAACGATACAGGAAAACCGTCATATTTACCTCGACCACTAGAGGTCGCCTTCCAATGAACCTAAATATACAGCAGGTCGTAATATAACGAGCTGCTGCACAGACGACACAGGCGGACAGTAAAGCCAGATGATTTTATTTATGACGTATGTTTATGTTCATTTAATTTTCACGTACTTTGTTGAAGTTGATCAGATTTGAATGCTGAGATTAGACGTCTGAGGGACGGGACAGAAGACCATAAATTACGTGTCACCGTTTAGTTTGGAGAATATCTGTCTCCCCTCCTCTCTTTATCTCAGTTCTTTTCTTCTCCCTTTCATCCTCCATCTTTTTTCTTCCTATAACCCTCCCCTCCTCTCAGTCCTGCAGTTAATTGACATTCAGCTTGTGTTTCGGGTAAATTGAATGTCTCTGTCCATTACGCTGAGTGTCAAGCAGAGACTTGACGAGGCGACAAACCAATTACAGCTCGCAGACGGGCAGTGAGACGTCCGTCTGCCTGTCTCTCCCTCCGTCTGTCCCTCCATCTCTTTATTTACATTTGAATTTTCTATTAAACGACCCTGAATCAGTATTAGTTAGCAGTTTATTATAATTACAATTATAATTAAGCAAATAGGTGGGGGTGAAGGAGGGAGGATGAAAGGACTGATGGAGGCGAGAAGGGCGGAGACATCCTCCTTCTGTGCAGACACCTCGCCTGGATGGGCACCGGTAGCTCTTCTGTTTGCGTTCGCTCCGCCAATAGGAACGCTGAAGTGACACGAGCCGGCCGGCGGTTGGTGTAGTAACATCACAGATTTTTATAAAACGCTCAAAATGGCGTTGTGTTTCCCCCGTACCGCATACACGCTCAGTAAAGCCTGGACTTCACTGTCGCTCCATTTGTCGGTGTTTTGGTCCATTTTCTAAGGCTGCCATTACAAGCTGTTACACGGGTTTTTAAAGATGGCTGCTGCCGGTGCTGCATTGGCTCATGTGTTCGGCCAATCACCGTACACTAAAGTCACTCAGGGTTTCTCTTGTGCTGAGGAGAGCACCGACTCTGAAGGAGTAAAAAATCCCTTACAAACAGTGTTCTGAGAACTACGATCATTCCCAGTTCCTGCAGCGTGAACGCAGTAAAAACCTAATGCTGTTCTGGTTTAACCCCCCGCTGCAGAGCCCTCCGGTCCCGGGCCGTGCACATCCCACGCCAGTCTGTGATGTTTCCAGTCAGGACGCTTTCTGTTGCTCCTCTGTGGAAGTGTCTTTAAATAGTCGTCTCTGAGCTTTCTTTACCAGCGTGGAGATGGAGGTGTGATGTCCATGACAGGGTCTCTGATGCGGATTCCCAGGAACCTGAAACTCCACCTCAGCTCCACCTGATGTAGACAGGAGGGTGTGACTTTGCCTCCTTTAGCTGCTTGGTTTGTTAGAACAGTATAAATAAGTGGTTTTACTGCTGCAGTGATTCATCAGTTCATCATTAAACACGTCTGCTGTTACTGAGGAACACATTAAAAAAATAAATATTGAATAATGAGTCATTCAATATTTACTGGTCATCCAGGCGTCCCTCGCTCCCCCCCCATTGTCTCCTATAAATGTTAGCAGGGGAGTTAATGAGAGATTTATAGCAGGCTGTAAAACCAGAACGTCTCTCTCTCCTCACCGTTTTATCCATGATGCCATCGTCAGTCCGTCCTCTTGCTTCTGTCAGTCTGTACGTTGGACTGAACTGAGAGACAGGAAAAGAGAGAGAGAGAAACAGGGCTGAAGAGACAGAGAGCGTCCTTCGTCCTTCTTGGAGGTCATGTTTGGAGATCTGCTGGCTTGAATTACACGGCGGCTGCATGCTGTGGACTCCCTTTAACCCCGCCGGGACGCTCACATGTCTGATCGATAACGCAGGGCTTCCCTCAGACAGACGGCACAAAAAGCAAACAAAGTGAAATTTATGGATGCTACTTAGGTGTTTTGGTCTCAGACGGTCTGATCGATATCTGAGAGGGAGAACAATGAACGACTTTCCCCCCCCGAAGCTGAAACACTGCAGCAGGTCAGGACGCCACTGGTGTTTCATTACAGACCAGATCTGGATCCAGACTGCAGATATATGATGGACACGCTGCCGTTTCTTTGTCTTCTTGTTGTCGTAGTAGTGATGGGTCGCACCGTGCCGATGATTCGGAGCGTGTGTCGAGAAGTTTTTAGTGAAGCGCGTGTCGACGCTTGTGTCGTTTAGGGCGAGTGACGTCACTGATGACGTTCGAAGCCTCGCGGGTTCAGGAAGTGGCTCGAGGATTTATGAACATACCGCAGTGGATCCGCTCACACTTCGTGTGTTAGTGTTGGAGATCTGTTGGTCTGTGTGCGACATAGAGGTGCATTTAGTTATCCTGCCCCTGACCTTGTTAAAGCACTGCAACCGTTTGAAAACAGCTGTTCCCCTGTCATTATGAGTTATTCAGACGCTGACAACATTATTCATTGATAAACATTTGACAAGTAATATTAGATTCCATTGTATTGTCATGTAACATACCCATAATA
>LKNJ01008132.1:0-18093 GCA_002120245.1 Maccullochella peelii | reverse complement strand
AAAAAAAAAAAAAAAAAAAAAATTAAACATCTGAGAAAACTTTAAATTTCAACAACAAAATGAAATTCTCAGTTTCGACTCTGAGATGGAAAAAAATAATACTTTCTGTGAATGTTCTCTTCTGTTACTGAACTAAAGGATCACTTTGCTGTTCTTCTATATTTTCTATGAATCCCATGAAAAGAAACCAACCAACAGTGTATTTGATCGTCTCTCGTTATGAAATACATTTTTCAGTTTGTTCTTCAGCTGAATCCAACAGTTTGTGTTTCACATGGTTTTATAATTATGGCTGGTTGGTAACTAATATCTCAAGTGAAAACATGAATCACAAACATCAGCAGTTTGTTAATTTTTTTTCATTGAATAACATGATTATTTTGGGATCTTCACTGATGTGAAACAACATTTTCATGGCTGAGGGTTTAATCTTGTCTGAGGAGGTTTGTGCAACAGAAAACACACTTCAGGAATCAGATTCTAGAAATGAATAAAAGAATAAAACGGATTCATTTCAGTTGGTTTCCTGGCAACATTACCTCAGTTAGTTTTGTTAGTTATTTATTTTAGATCAAGATCTCAGTGAGAATTTGTGAATAATAATTAAACTCATGTAAATTTACCAAATGTAAAACTCTGTGTTTTCTAATGAAATGATAAGTAGGCAAAACTGTCACAGAATTGATTTCCTGCTGCAGTCGTTCGTCTCTCAGAGAAAAATCATATTTTCGGGAAAGTTAATTTACTTTAAGAAAAAGGTGTGATGTCAACAATTCAGTTGTTTCAAAATATTGTTTTCAAATATTTCTAAATAAAGTTATATATATAGTTATATTTTAAGAGAAAAAGTCATAATATTTTGCAAATAAAGGCATAGTATTACAAGAACATTTTGTAATATTATGAGAAGAGGTGTTATTTCACCAGAAAAAGGTGCAAAACTTAATATAGTATGAAGTTGTGATTTTACATCATATTACAACTGTGTGTGTGTGTGTGTGTGTGTGTGTGTGTGTGTCCTCACTGATGTTTGATGGTTTGAGTTCAGATGAAGATGTCAGTCTGTGTGAGGGGGTTTCCTGTTCACTGTGGTCTGTATGCTTCATGAACTCAGGTGTTTACCTTCACTGAGACACGTGAAGAGTCAGTTTCATCTACAGCTCATCATCTGATCCAGAAACAGCTGAAGAACCAGAGTGAGAGTTACACTCTGACTCTGCACAGTTTCCCTGAACAGGTGAGCAGCTAAAGCTACAGGTGAACAGGTACAGGTGAGCAGCTAAAGCTACAGATGAGCAGCTAGAGGTAAGCAGTTACAGTTAACTCCTCTTCCTCTGTTTCTTCTTGTGTTTGAGACTGATCAGAAACTTGGATTCTGTTTTTAATCTGAGTGACGTTAATGATCTGGGTAAGATCAGTAACAGAGTGACTGTTTACACCTTCTTGGGTTTTAATACTAATAGCAGCAGAGTCACCTGACAGCAGAACCAACATGTTTAAATGTTTACTCATGAACCGTGTCATAACCAACATGTCTGTTTCAAACTTTAATTTTTACATCAGGTTATATGAAACATGTAGCAGCTGCTGTTCATGCTGTTTCTTTTTATACTAATTAAAACATCACATGAATCATTTGTTTCTCTGCAATCAGAATCAACGATGTTTCACCTTCAGATTTCATCTACCCTGCAGGGAAACGGATACTAAACACACTGTAACTGCAAATGTAACTGTAACTATAACACACTAACTGCAATTGTAACAGACTGTAACTGTTATTGAAACTGTAAAAGGTAGACTGTAACTAATGATAACAAACAGACTGTAACTGTAATAGACAGACTAACATATTAACTTCATCTGAACTTTAGAAGGAGGACTGTACATTAGTATGCTGTCTCTGACAGTCTGTTGTATGAACAGGAGAAATGATTACACACACTAACTACTCTTTACATTAACAGATGAACATTACAAGCATCTGAACCTATCATTTAATCTTAAAAAATAATAGTTTTTATGTGACTTTAAAGATGTTGTTGGACCATTATAACTTTAAATGTCTCTTAGATGACACACAGAGGAGAAAACATCCTGTAGACTTCCTGAAGTTAAAGGATGTTTCATATCTGCTGCTCCCTAAAATAAACCAGTCGAGATGACCTCTAACACACACACAGAAAATAGATAACAGTAGAAGCTACAGTCTCTCTGATGGTAACAACATGACAAACAGTCTCTGCGAGCTTCTCGTTCTATGGGTGTGTTTGATTTGTGTCAGTGAGCGTGCTCACTGGGTGGAGCATTAAATAACACTGATTCATGAAATTAGATTCAACATTCAACCACCAATACTGAGGTACAATAATGATAACAGTCACCATAATGTGATCATCCTTTATTTCAGTGCATTGTTGTACATTTTTGTTCTGTTCACAAACTGTGAATGGGGCCCCACCCAGGCCCCTTTGGCCCTGCTCAAGCCCCTCAGGCCTCGGGAGAATTCACCGGTGTCCTGCTCAGCTGATTGGTCCAGAGTGTTGGACCAGTGTTCAAACTGCTAAATGAAATGTGTAAATCAAAGAGAAAACAACAGTCACTCAGAACTGTAGACCACCACTGGACGAGACTGAACGTGATTTACAATCATATTTAGAATAACGTTACTATCTGTAATGTTCCTATATTTTATTTGAAGCATTGGCTCCATGATACTAACTAGCTAGCCGTTTGCAAATTCAGTCAGTTACACTTTACAAAGCAACCAATGCCAGATCCATGCCATGTGACTAAGTTACAGTTAGCTGGCTTATGCTAGTAGCAGCTAATGTAGCCTGCAGCAGAGATGAGCAGTGGGCTGCAGAGGTCTGTAAGCTCACTTCTTTCTAACTCCACACCAACAGATTGTGTTCGGTTTCAAACTTGAAGGACATTTATCAGACTTCACACAGCTCCCTCTGAGACACTAAAGGCTTTATACTACTTTTAAAACATGTGAAGTAGTACTGGCTGCTGCTGACGGAAGTGACATCACTACAGAGATGAAAAATAATTATTGACACAGGTTAATCGTATGATAAAATGTCTGTTTTGTTCAAACATAATAAATTCTGTTCAGTCTGTTTTCAGAGGACTTTTCAAAGTCTAAACATGGAGAGAACAGCAGACGAGTCAACACCTGACCAAACTCTGATGAAAACTCTAATGTTTTTATCCTAACAAGAAAAACAGAGTGAGGCAGTATAAACAGGACTCTACAGTGGAAATATTCTTTATCAGATCTCATAAATTATGTGGTGACCCCCCCTCAGGCCCCGCCCTCCCCGGGTGGAGAGGCAGACCACCCAGACTCCATCACTCAGACTAACCACTGTTTTCAGTTTTATGAGGCTGTTTTTAAATGGAGCTTTTGTATTAAGCACATTCCAGAGTCAGAGCCTCAGGTGAGACACACAGAGACAAACTGAGAAATGCATCAAACGTTTATCATCCAGCTGCCGTCGCTCTCTTACATATCCACTGAAAACCACACATCTCCAAACACCAGGAACTGGAGAACAGAGAGCAGAGACCAGAGAGACCAGAGACCAGAGAGGCCAGAGAGAACAGAAAGCAGAGACCAGAGACCAGAAAGCAGAAAAAACAGAAAAGATAAAGATAAAGAGTACGGTCTAGAACTGCTCTATATGAAAAGTGCCCTGAGATAACTTGATGATTTGGAACTATATAAATAAACAGAGGGAACAGAGAGACAATAGAATGGAGAGAACAGTGAGCAGAGAGAACAGTGAGAACTGAGAACATAGTGAACAGAGACCCTAGAGATCAGAGAACATGAAAAGACAGAGCAGAACAGAGAGGACAGAGAGGTGTGTTTGTGTTGATACGCTGCAGATGTGAACAGAGATGGAAAAAATCTTAGAAACCACAGAGTGGAAAACTACACACACACACACACACAGGTGTAAAAGGTGTCTGTGTTGTGTTCAGGTGTCAGATGTTTTCCAGGAGTAGAGGCTTCGGGACAGATTTGTTTCTGTGGAAACAGCAACAACGAGACACCTCTCAGACCAACAACAACCACAACAACAGCAGACTGCTTCCTCCTCTCACTCTCTCTCATGTACAACACATCTAAACGCTGTTTCACCATCACAGTTTATTCAGGGGACATGAAACAACTCAGACCAAAATTCATCTCTAGATTTAACAGCCTGATACACTGCTCCTCTGCCTGTGGGGGAATCAAACCAACAATCTCCATGTCTTCTTCCCTGTGTTCACAGTGAGTCTGTATTTATTCCTCTTTTACCCTCTGACAAACTCCCCTCTGTCAGCTGTTAGCAGGTTGAGGGTTGATGTGTTGCTGAAGGGCACTGTGGTAGTAAAGATGAGGTTTACAGCTCTTCACTTAACATGGATTCAGTCAGTTTGACTTCACAGAGAATAAAGTGGGAAATGGATGAGCTCACTGTTAACCTTCCTGATGTTAATGTAAACAACAGAGCCTGAATGCAGCACGCTGTCAGTCTAATTTTTCTAAAATCACTCAGTTTCTGTGGTGATAAAGATGGAAACTGTCTGCTGTGTTGTCTTTGTTTCCATCTGTTAATGTAAACACTGCTGTCTGCTGCATCTGTGAGGGCAGAGCTGAAACCTGTCAGTACACGCTGATGGAAAAACATCTAGACATTAGTTGCTGTTGTAGTGCCTCTGAGCAACACACTTCATGCACATCATCCAGAATTTAAAGAACCGCTCATGTTTCACTGTCACTGAAAGCAATGACTCCATGAGTAAAGTTCAATACTGCAAATTGAGATACTGTACAAACTGGATCAACCTGAACCAGTTTCTTCCAGTTACTTTTGTCAAATGGCAGTTTATAGTTCAGCTGTGTGGTTAAACATTTTTTGAATTAAGTGAACAAAGCAGAGTGTGAAGTCTGTAAATGTAAACAATCTGACCTGCAGACCTCCTTCCTGAAACAGCAGCAGGTCCGACTGCAGAGCAATGTTCAGGAGGAGCATCGAGCCCACATGATCACCTGTTACAACAACAACACCAGGAGTCTGAACCACGAAGCAAGCTCAGTGACTTATACAGCTATCTTTGGACTTAACCGGGGTAGATCGCCATGGTAACATAAGCTGCACAGCTAACAGCCCAACCACTGACCAATCAGATCACAGGAAACACAGAGTCATCATTCCAACAGGATCTTGACAGAGACAAAAGAGTTGACAATAAAGTGAAGAGTAACAAAGTCAGTCAAATTCCTTTGCTGTTCCAGGCTTTCCATTTCCACTCTGTTTTCAAAACAGATTCTAACAAACAGGTTGATAGTTCATGACACTAAATACCTGTCGAGCATGTAGCAGGAAGGAGTTAGGTGTCGGACATGGCGTGGGCTTTTCTGAATGATGTCGTTGACATGGAGGCTCAACTTATTCAGCGATGTTTACATCAGGAGAGGGCAATTACACCCAGGTTAGACATTTTAGTGTTCCCGGAGGAGTATTTGTGTGAACGTTACGGTTTCTCTGCACCTTCAGTAATGTATCTAAACAACATTCCCTGCTCACACATTTCCAATATCACACATTGTGGATTTGCACTGTCTTCTGTACAGATTTCATGCCTTGCCCTTCGGTTCTTTGCAAATGGCAGTTTTTTCTACAACATAGGAGACGCTGAGCTCATTGGTAAGGCAACCATTTGTCGGGCCATCAGAAAAGTGTGCCTTGCGCTGATACAGTTTTTGTGGTTTTCTCTGGGCATAGACCAGTAAGACTCATCAAAGAGGAATTCCACAGACTCAGGTGTGTCAGTGTAAATAAGAAATTAATCCATGTGAAGATATTAGGCAATGACTTATGAATACTTATCATATATTTAAGGGTTTCCCAGTGTAATTGGCTGCGTCGATGGAACCAACATTCCTATCACAGCTCCATCAGTCAGCGAAGGAGATTATGTGAATAGGAAGTCATTCCACAGCATTAATGTGCAGATAAAGACGAAGTAGGCCTATTGTATTTCAAAAGCTTCACATCACAATGTACTGCAACTAATGACAATTACAATTCTACACTAAAGACGCTTGTCTCCAGGGCTATTTTGAATGCACTGATTGGGAGATGTTTAAAGACTCTTGCAAGGACATTGATGAACTCACTGAAGTAATCTGTTCTTATGTTTCTTTCTGTGAGGGTATGATTATTCACACAAAAAAGTTTAAAGTTTACCCCAATAATAAACCTTGGATGTCTAAAGCAGTTAGGTCTAGTTTAAAGAATAAGAAGCTATCAATCAGGCAAGGAGTAGCTCCTGAAATAGACGCAGCCAAAAAGGAGGTGAAAGTAGAAATCGTTCGGGCTAAACAATGGTATAAAACTAAAGTAGAGAGCAAACTGGCGGAGAGGAATCTTACCTCAGCTTGGTCTGGTATGAAAGAAATTGCAGGTGTACAGCAAAGAAAGAACAGAAGCAATATTGCTGTGGATGGCTTTGGGTCTAATGCAGAATTTGCAAATGCTCTTAACAAATTTTATGTACGATTTGATCAGTTTGACTTTAGAGAGGAAGTTGAGGGAAACTCAAAGATGATCAAGATCTGGTCTTGGAGAAGGTAGAAGTTGAAAAGTCCTTCTTTTCGCTAAAGACAAACAAGAGCCCTGGTCCTGACAATATCAGTGGCAAATTACTTAAATTGTGTGCAAGGCAACTAAGTCACATTTTCTGTGATATCTTCAACATGTCCTTGAACCTGAGATGAGTACCCAGCCTGTGGAAGCAGGCTGTGATTATTCCTGTTCCTAAAGGCAACAGACCCAAAGCTTTAAATGACTTTAGGCCAGTTGCTCTCACTTCTCTGGTTATGAAAACCTTTGAGAAGCTTGTGAAGTCAGAGCTCTTAAAGGAAACTGAGCATGCACTCGATCCTATGTAATTTACCTATACACAGAGCACAGAGGGGAGTTGAAGATGCAACACTTACCCTGTTTAATCTTTTGTTGAAATACCTGGAAGGGAATAAAACCCATGCTAGATTGTTATTCATTGACTTTTCTTTAGCTTTTAACACCATCCAACCGCAAATCTTAGCCACAAGGTTGATGGAGCACTTTGGGTTGAGTCACAATTCGGTTGGCTGGATTTTGGATTTTTTGATAAACAGGACACAGAGAGTGAAAGTGAACAGCGTTTTATCAGATTTATTATGCTCTTCTACTGACTCTCCCCAGGGATGTGTTCTCTCTCCCTTACTTTATATCTTATACACTAATATGTGTCACAGCCAGTACGCGAATAGGACCATATTGAAATTTGCAGATGATACAGTTATTGTGAGTCTGCTACAAGATAATGAGTCCAGCCATGGCCCAGTGATTGAGGAGTTTGTCACTTGGTGTGATGAATCATCCTTGAAGCTAAACATATCCAAAACAAAGGATATAGACTTCAGAACTCATCCTTCAACGTATGAAACTACAGTCATTAAGGGCCAGGCTGTGGATCGTGTAGACAGCTACAAATACCTCGGAACAGTCATAGATTCTAAACTGACTTTTGATAAGAATTGCAAGGCAGTTTGTAAAAGGGGTCAGTGTCTGTTTTGTCTCAGGAAATTAGCCTGTTTTCACATTGATAAAACTATGTTGACGCTTTTTTGTTGTGCTTTTATTGAATCTATCTTGTCTTTTTCCCTTGTGTCATGGTTTGGTAATCTGTCTCTGCAAAACAAAAATTCTTTAAATCAAATTGTCAAGTGGGCTAGTAAGCTGATAGGTGAGTCACAATTCAACCTATCAGTTCTTTACTCCACACAGCTGCAGTGCAAAGCGAACTTTATTCTTTATGACAGCTCACATCCTCTACCCAGTGAACTCCAGCTTCTTCATTCTGGCCGTCGGTTGGTAGCTCCTAGGTGGAGAACAAAACGGTACAGGAATAGTTTTGTACCCGTAGCTGCTGCACTTCTGAACAAAGCTGGCATGATATAATTCAAATTGCCATGTATGGTATGTTATGTAGTACACATAAGGAGTCGGTCTAGATCTGCTCTGTCACGTTAGGGAGCAGGTGAAGGAAGGACCCAAGCACAGACAGCGGGCAGAGGTGAAAACAAAGGGGTTTTATTGCATACGGGTTAAAGACAGGCAGGTAGACAGCACATTGAACACGACGACAGCGGCAAGAACACTTGACAAGCACAATGAACCGACAGGAATCAACTGAAAAGGACAGGTATAAATAGGGAAGGGACAACGAGAGGATCAGGAGCAGGTGAGTACAGACACAGGTGAAAACACTGAGGGCCAAGACAGGAGGAAGGAACACCGGACAAAACTTCAAAATAAAAGAACCAAAGTCCACATCATGACATGCTCTTCATGACAAAGTGCCCTGAGATAACGTTGTTATGATATGGCGCTATATAAATTAAACTGAATTGAATAGTAAGCGTGGGGAAATGGGTGGATTGGTGGAGGCACTTTCTTATGACCTTCTCAGGTGTCGTTTGTCTGTTGTGTGTTTGCTGTTATGTCGGTAGTTGTTAATGATAGTTGTCTTATTAACTTGTGAATTTTGCGCTACTGTAATGTCTTGCTTTTACTTTGGATTGTTGAAACTCCTGTCTGTACAACAAATTTACCCTTGGGTACTAATAAAGAAACCTTGAACCTTAAAAGTAATATGTGATGCAGCACACATCCTTACCAGTGTTGAAGCCAAGTGACCAGGCTCTGTCCATGACTCACAGATTTATCGTGAGTCTACAGTGAGCAATAGATTTGTACAGCGTAAGTGAAAATTTGTTCCTTGTTGCTCCAATCCTTGTGAAATTTAAATTTTCATTTTGTCCCTCCACCGCTCACATGATGACAGGACAGTTTAATGGCATATTACTTGGGGACAGAGGGTACCCCTGCCTGCCTTCTCTGATCCCTTATCCTGACCCTGGACCACAGTGGCAGGCAGGTAGGTAGGCTGGGAAGCAGGCAGGCTGGCAGGCAGGCAGGTAGGTAGGCTGGGAAGCAGGGAAGCTGGGGTGCAGGCAGGCTGGCAGGCAGGTAGGTAAGCTGGGGTGAGGGCAGGCAGGTAGGTCGACACATGAACATGAACAAGAACGAGAACCAAAACAAGAACAATGAACCGACGAGAACCAACTGAAAAGGACAGGTACAAATAGGGAAAGCACTGACGAGGGGACGAGACACAGGTGTGGTACAAACACAGGTGAAAACACTGAGGGCTGAGACGGGAGGTGGGACACAAGACCAAACTTCAAAATAAGAGCACCCAGGGACCAAAACCGTGACATTCTCAAGGCCCAGTTATAGTGTCTGCGTAGGGTCAGGGTCACCCCAGAGAGGGCATGTGACATTATTGTGGCATGTTTCATAATATTGCTACAATGAGAGGAGAGCGACACTATACAAATATACAAATTAATGACCCTGAGGAAGACCATCCCTTCCACCACATTGATTTCCAAGATGGAAGAGCATTCCGAGATGCAATTAATCCACCATTACCTCCCACCAGTCTAAAGACAAATTCATTTTTATTTTGCCCTTATTTTCTCCAAATATGAATCATTTTTTTGTCCTCATGCCCTGTATATAAAAAGATAAATAAATAATAATAAATTTATTTTAAAGTATTCTTTATTACCTTCAAATAAACAGAAAAAAATCATTCATTTTTGTCTGTATTTTCTTCAGATAGAAATATTAATTAACTTTCTTTATTTCCTGCAATTATTTAATGAAAATGAACCCTGTACGGCTCATTGATAGGAAGCTAGGGAGAGACAAAAATGACATACTGTTAAGTTTGAGGCATTTCTACAGTCCAATACACAATTTCATTTGGACACATGGGCAACGACAACTGCAAACAACATCTTACCGTGCTCAATTTTTTTGTGGAGGTCGATGGACCTTCCTCCTCATTCTCGTAGCCAGACATGCTCTGTTAGGACAAGGACATGCAAGTTTTCATGTGGGACAAAGCACAAAATTTGGAATATTCAATTACTTACAACCACATGGAGCTCTGCTGTGACAGGAGGCTCTACAAGGTTAAATGCTAACTCAGGGTTCCAAATTGTGTCAGAGGTACTGGGGGTGGATTAAGGGAGCCCCCAGCCTCCCTAAATACTGGCAAAAAAATGAATGATAAACCTACCCTTAAAGCACTTGTGTCCTGGCGGTAATGGGCTCTGACGAGCTGCCACCAGGGATGCCCTCAGCAATAGGCCACCCACTGTTTTGGGAGAGGGCCAGATCTTCAGCCTGTGTGAGAGGTGGTGGTGTTTGAGTTTGCTTGGTCACCATCGGATTACAGCAGAATAAGAGGATATAACAAATTAGATGAAAATATATAAACATTTTTAACATGTAACAATGTTTATATATAAAATGTTTTATATATATTATACATAAATAAGAAAATATCCCACCAGCTTGTCATCATTTTTGGAAAGTGATGAATGAGTGGACTACACTTCATAAACTTCATAGTGTTTGAAATGTACGCATTGACCCGATCAGCATTCTTTTCCCACGCCAACTGACGCTGTCTCGCTGCTGCTGCTATTGGCTTTTTTTCCAAAAAATATGCTCCTGCTCTGTTTTGCACCTTCCGCCATAGTGAATCCTGTTATCTGCACTCCATTGATGATGGCTTTTTATGTTTGCTGTGAATGCGCTTCCGTCAGGTTCAGAGTTGATTGAACTAATTCATATCAGCTGTTCTGGAAACTCAGGGTATGTCACTTCAAATTTATTCCAACTCAGGGTTAGGCTCAGGCTTTGTTAAACCTGTTTTCTGGAACAGGGCCCTGTTTTAGCAGCTTTGTTTCTGTTTAGTTCTTCCTACTACCCATCGTGGGTTGGTGTGGATTGCTTCCCTTACCTTTTGTTAATTTTGGCTGGCCCATCAGCCTTGTGTTATTTGTGGTTGGTGTTGGTTTATGGTCATTTTTATTGTTTATTAATAAATGTAAAAAAAAATTCTGCAACTACTTCGCTGTTTAGGTTTCGTTGGACCTCTTTTGTAAAGAGCCTTTCTGAGGTCATAACAGTGACATCATTCACTAACACAGAAAAATAGTGTTAAAGTTCAGCTCCTCTTTAGAATATAGTTCTATCTGACTTTTCTTTGGCTTCTCTGCAGCCTGAGCAGGAAGCAAGTTGTTCACCTTCAGGCTGAAGTCCTGTCCCCCCCCTCTGTCACCTGTCTGGCCTGCAGGTGATCACCTGGCAGTCAGAGCTCAGGTGTGAACTGTAAAGCAGCTCATCATCAGTCCACTACCCTAACAGACGGGACAATAAAGACATAAAGAAAAGGCCAGTTTTCTCAACTGGATCCTAAAACATTCTGCCTCTGCAGCACACATGAAAGAAAAATTTATTTATTTTATATACTGTATATATGTGTCCTGTCTGCTGCAGCTGCATGAACATTGTCACACATTTTAATAAAGACTTTATAATTTTTGTTTTCTCTGTTATCTACACAGCAGCTGAACTCGTTCTACAGGGATCAATAAAGTTTCCCCTAATCTGTTTTTAAGTGCGGTTGTAAAACCACAGAAGAAGTCCTGAGGGTCTCTTCCTGCTGATTTGTTTATGATGACTTCCATCAGTGTGGTTAAAGGTCACAGAGAAAAGAATGTAAGATGCAGTAATAGAGTAAACTGTCTCATCTGATCCGTGTGCTGATTCTGTCTGAAGGTTTTTATTTCATTCTTCCTGTTTGTGCTCTGAAAGAAGAAAATCAAGAAACAAGATGGAGGGGAGGACATTATGTTAAAATCCTACATTTGAGTCATTTAAACTTTTTGTGAGTTTGAGTTTGATGTTCAAAGACTTTGACAAAGGCATTGGTAGGTTTTTACTGTGACATTTACTGACAGCTGTTGTTTTTTTTAGACATTTCTGCATTTTTTGGTTGGAGGTTGTTTTGAAACTTTGCATGTGTCTGTGTTTAACAAAGACGAATATGACTGATGTGACATCTCATTAACAATAAATCTTTAGTACCTCGAGTTAAAAACACCACTGGAGGAGACAGTCCTGCTTCCTTTACTGCGCCCCTTTTCCTTCCCTGCAGTGTGCTTCCTTCTCAGCCGCTCACTTATTTTCCTGCACCCAGTTTCCTGTCCAGCAGTCCACTTCCTTTCCCACAACCTGGTTTCTTCCTGACAGCCTGGTTCATATTTTCCCAGCAGGCCAAGGTGAAATACCTGATACCTGCAACACCATCTGGTCTCCTTTTATTTAAAGAAAAGATTAACCTGCATCATTTATTACTGATGAATAAATTATTTCTTCTGTCGGTGCAGAGGACTGTTGCACTCTTTCTTCTGTCTCAGTAACGTCAGAGTGTTTTCAGAACAGACTTCATGTTCTACGTGAGAACAGACTGTGAATCAGAACAGATGTTGGGATTCAGTGTGTAGTGAAACACCTTCATTGTGCAGCATGAGTCCAACACACTCCTCTGGTTCAGATTGACCGCTGACTAAATCATGGTTTTCAGGAATGTTTGGGAATCTGCAGCATTGGAAAGTGGGTCAGGAATTCCAGGCTTCTTTACCAGAAACACGACCACCACAAATTAACTGAATTTCAACAGCGGAGGTGGAAACATTTCTGCCTGACTGACAGATGTATTTCAGCAGGAGGAGGGCTGAAGGAGGATCCTCAGCTGCAGTGAAGACAGAAAACCAGTATTCAGATCCTTTACTCAAGTAAAAGTAGCACTACCACGTTGCCCTGCACTGAAAATGTTACTTAAGTAAAAGTATTAATTATTATATAATTATTAAAGAGTATTATTATCAAAATGTGCTTATAGTATCAAAAGCAAAAGTACTCAATTTAAGGAAATGGCTCTGTAAGTGTTAAACAATCATATTATATTATTAGAATATTTTATTGACAACAAAACACTGTAAATATACTGTACATACATATAAATGTGTTGTGGTCAATTTTACCAATTTGGATGCTACAGCATACAATGATAGTTTAGACCCGAGGTTCCCAACCTTGGGGGTCTGGACCTCCCCAAGGGGTCACAAAATAAATTAACATGATTAATCATTCGTACTTCACAAAAGCGTATTCATTTTTTAGTTATTCGTGTCCTTTTGTTCTTGTGAATTACTAAATTATTGGACCTCTTTCTTTCTGTAAAATATTTTGTAAAAACTGTCTCAAGTTGATTTGGTCATAACAAATAGACATGTGCATCCAGTGAGTGATGATGAGTAATAAGTAGACCTTGGTTTGTTTAAAGGGATCACAAGCCCCCCACCAGTAAATATCTCAGTTTCTCTTCATCACCGGGGTGAAGTGTCACAGAACAGGTTAACTCCAACACCAGAGAGTTAGAGAGAGCAAGTCACCAATCGGTCACCAATCTATCCAAGAGATCAACAATCTCTTACAAGGTCCAACATGTAAATCAGAAGCCCTGCAGTGCACTTTATTTTTGGCTGGACTGGGACCAGCCCTATTAACGTGAAAGTCAAACCCTGATTGAGTGATGAAGTTACAACATTGGTCAGTCAAGTGTTGGAGTTTCCCCACTGGCCGCTGCTCTTTCAAACTGAAGAGGCAGTACTCTTACATACCATAACTCCAGATTGTCACTTACTACATGGGCCCCTCAGTCTCACCTTGTGTATAAGTTTAGCTGAGACCGGACAATCAGCTGCCAAAAACAGCTTTTTCTTCAGCTAGTTAAAAGAACCAATGGGGCCCACAGCTTAGAGGGCTGCGCCTAAACTTAACGAGTTACGGTACATAACTAACGTTCTATATTGTATAGGCTTCGCCCTCTAAGGCTATCGCTAGTGGAATAAGGACGAATCAGGATGTGGTCCACGCCCCACTGGGTCCGTCTGGTACCCACAAAAACACACCCACTTCACAAGGAATCAATAACCAGTCCATACCTCGCTGATGCCTCACAGTGTAATGGCACATCACAGTACATCATATGTGCACAGATGGCACAGAGACAGTACAATACCTGATATTCACCATGAGGGAATGAAACTGGAAAACAACATAAAACCTGCTGCTGTGACAAGTAGAAATGGTAGTTACACACTGTAACAGTCCAGCAGAGAGCAGGATAGGAGAGAAAACAGCTCTCCATGCACCAAGAGGAATGAGGCAGAGCTCACAGTTTAAGCACCCCAAATATCAGTCACTCTGACAAAACACTCAAAACAATTCAATTCAATTCAGTTTTATTTATATAGCGCCATATCATAACAACGTTATCTCAGGGCACTTTGTCATAAAGAGCAGGTCTAGACCGACTCCTTATGAGGGAGGGAGTCATAGAAAAACAAGAGATATCCCACAAATAGAAACTAATGAAAGACATCTTAAGATATGAGTGGAAAGTTTTTGTTGACTGGCAACATTTTTAAACTGAAGGACTGAGAAGGTTTCTGCTGTGCTTGATTTCTCTGAGATTCAGTTGGAGCTGTTTATGGAGTTCCCAGTCAGCTGTAGGTTCATGTGAATGTGTTGATCCAGTTCAAGCTGATCATCTTAAAACAGAGACAGCTTCATATTGAGTCTGAGTCTGCTGCAGGGTGGTTAATCTAAACTGAGCTAACAGTTGCTGGGGGGTGGAGAACATACCTGGGGGCCAAGCTAACCTTTGCTCTGCTTTTTCCACTCAGCTCTGTAATCTCCCCCACCCTCCCTGTTCTCTCTCTTTGTTTATTTTACTTCCTTTTCTTTTCTTCCCATACAGAGAAACAGCTGCTGCTGAGGTTCAGGTAGAGAAAATCCTGACTAACCGAATCACTGAACTGCAGAAACAGACTGAAACAGAGCGACAGAGCATCCAAACCAAGCTGAAGTTGATGATGATCCTCATCATCATCACTCACTCACTCAGTCAGAGCAGCAGAGGGAAGAAGAGCAGCTTCAGAAACATGAAACAGCTTCAGCTCCCTTTTCATGGAGCAGAAATATCCAGGTTTCATGTTCTGCTTATTACATCTAGATCAGACCTCAAAAACATCACCAAACCAAATCTCACTAACCTCATCACCAAACCAAATCTCTCTAACCTCATCACCAAATCTCTCTAACCTCATCACCAAAACACCAAACCTGCCTGTTTGTGATTTACTAAAAAATTAGAAATCTTTAAAAACTCCTGAATTGAGCCACAATAGAAACCTTTAAAACAGTAAAAATGTAAGTTTTTCTTGTCCGTCAGAGAGAAACAGCACAGTCAGAGAGTCTGTGAGCCTCCAGCTCAACCATCTAAACAAACACAGTCAGTGTTAGTTGGTGGGAAGAATGATAATGATGAATGATAAACAGCTGGAGACAGTAAGAGTTAACAGGGTTAAAAATATATCTGATATCATGACTACACTAACATAACTCCTTACTTCATAACTTCAAATCTTCACTAAACTCATCAATGTCAATTCAGCAAACTGTAACATTTTACCTAGCAACATTATCACCCAAAGCATGATGGGAACTGTAGTTCCAAAACTCAACATGTTTAACTGTTTAAACGCCAAAAAAAAGTAAGAAAAGAAAAAAACAGGAGTGACCAAATCCATTGATTTTTTTAAATTTTTTTTTTCATGTTGCACTAACAGTAGATATTTTTATATTACTAAGATGGTCCTTTTATTGCTGGAACACTGACACTCTCCTCTCTCCATTCATATAGAGATATTTACTGTGTAATGTTAACATGACATACAAACAAACTCAAACTATTTCAAGTTGCATACATTGTTTTGTTGTAAAAACATTTGTCTTAGAACATGTACAGTAGGACTCACATAACAAATGTTATTTATGAGAAGCACAACTTATTCTGAAATGAGCTAAGACGTGTGGTGACTTTCAAAACCCTGTAAATAAAAGGACAGGAAACTGAGAAGTGTGTTTAAAAAAGTAAACTGTACACTGAAACTTCAGATGAATTGTAGTTTGACTAAATAATCTTAACTCAAAGTCCACTCGGTTTTTCTGAAAACATCTTAGTAAGTTTGTGTTTGATGAAGACAATTCAGTAAAACTTCAGGTGGGAAGTTAAATGTTTAACTTGTTGGATTCAGTAGGTCACAGTTTCTGACTGTGTAGAAATCAAATATCCTCCTCTGCTTGGCCTCAGGCAGCTGGTAGTCATTACACACTCCTCCTCCCCCTACTCCCCCACACACACACCCACACACACACACACAGCCTAACTGTGTTTTTACCACATTAATCCATTCAGGACTCAGCCAGCCGACTCTGAGCCAACTGTGTCGCCTTTAACAACCATGTTTACTGCTTAGTAAGAATAACTGAAACACACCCAACACAACACTTTGCCGTGACAACACTGACAGAACACTGAGAACACTGTGACAATATTGAGAGAACACTGAGAGAACACAGAGAACACTGACACAGAGAGAACACTGTGGCAACACAATTCAATTCAATTCAGTTTTATTTATATAGCGCCATATCATAACAACGTTATCTCAGGGCACTTTGTCATAAAGAGCAGGTCTAGACCGACTCCGTATGTGTACAGAGACCCAACAATTCCCACCAAGAGCAAGCACAAGCAACAGTGGCAAGGAAAAACTCCCTTTTAACAGGCAGAAACCTCGAGCAGAACCAGGCTCTGGGTGGGCGGTCATCTGCCTCGACCGGTTGGGTTGAGAGAGAGGAGAGGGAGNTAACCCATCTGCCATTTGGGCCTTTATCCACACGCCAGGAGCCCAGTAGATTCAGATAGAATAGGGATATCCACAACCCTGGTGCCTGAATATATAATTTTATTTTTTTTGGATCTTTTGATCCATTAACACTCTTGGCCCCCTTTTAACCCTCACTTTAAACATGGAGCCGCTAGTTCAGGCTGTAGAGCGGGTCCTCCACGGCACACCAGGTTGCGTGTTCAATCCCCAGTGACCTATATTTATCTTGGGGGTTCGATTCCCGGCTGCCCACTCACTTAGGGCTACTGAGAAAAACAGAAACGATTCCACACACACCATATATTTAGGAGATGGTCTCCAGATACAGTAGGCCTGTGCACCTAGACACAATGTCAATGTGTCTTGTTTAACCCAACACTAAACACACCTGAATCACACCTGAGCGACACTAAACACACCTGAATCACACCTGAGCGATGCTAAACACACCTGAATCACACCTGAGCGACACTAAACACACCTGAATCACACCTGAGCGATGCTAAACACACCTGAATCACACCTGAGCGACACTAAACACACCTGAATCACACCTGAGCGATGCTAAACACACCTGAATCACACCTGAGCGACACTAAACACACCTGAATCACACCTGAGCGATGCTAAACACACCTGAATCACACCTGAGCGACACTAAACACACCTGAATCACACCTGAGCGATGCTAAACACACCTGAATCACACCTGAGCGACACTAAACACACCTGAATCACACCTGAGCGACACTAAACACACCTGAATCACACCTGAGCGATGCTAAACACACCTGAATCACACCTGAGCGACGCTAAACACACCTGAATCACACCTCCTACAATTTTAACCCATCTGCCATTTGGGCCTTTATCCACACGCCAGGAGCCCAGTAGATTCAGATAGAATAGGGATATCCACAACCCTGGTGCCTGAATATATAATTTTATTTTTTTTGGATCTTTTGATCCATTAACACTCTTGGCCCCCTTTTAACCCTCACTTTAAACATGGAGCCGCTAGTTCAGGCTGTAGAGCGGGTCCTCCACGGCACACCAGGTTGCGTGTTCAATCCCCAGTGACCTATATTTATCTTGGGGGTTCGATTCCCGGCTGCCCACTCACTTAGGGCTACTGAGAAAAACAGAAACGATTCCACACACACCATATATTTAGGAGATGGTCTCCAGATACAGTAGGCCTGTGCACCTAGACACAATGTCAATGTGTCTTGTTTAACCCAACACTAAACACACCTGAATCACACCTGAGCGACACTAAACACACCTGAATCACACCTGAGCGACACTAAACACACCTG
>LKNJ01008130.1:0-10732 GCA_002120245.1 Maccullochella peelii | reverse complement strand
GCCGCTGCTCCTTCGCATTGAAAGGAGCCAGCTGAGGTGGTTCGGACATCTGATCAGGATGCCTCCTGGACGCCTCCCTTTAGAGGTTTTCCAGGCACGTCCAACTGGTAAGAGGCCCCGGGGCAGACCCAGAACACGCTGGAGGGATTATATATCTCATCTGGCCTGGGAACGCCTTCCCCAGGAGGAGCTGGAAAGCGTTGCTGGNATGTCTTACTCAGACTGCAGAAGCCTGATATTATCTTCACAGCCAGTCTGGAAAGGAGAACTCATTACAGTGACCCAACGTACATGTGGCCTGTGAGCAGTGTACTACAGTAAGATCCTGAACCCATGCTTTAATGTCTCGGTGCATGCAACTTAAATTCTTTTTAGATAAATTAAGCGTTGACCTTTTCTCACCATGTAGTCACAACTAGTCTTTTATCCCAAACTGGTAAATATTCCCCTGTTTTACGAGTGTGCCTGGGTTTGGTTACCATGTGCTCCTGCGTAGCTGCGGTTGAAGCCTTGTTTGTTGATGAGATCGATGGAGTTGGCTCCGGTGCCGTGGAAGAGTCGCCTCTCGTTGTTTGTGTGTTGGTTCTTCACGTCCAGTTGTTTCTTCATGAGCTGGTAGCTCTGCCACAGTGTCGTATTCTGGACCCGTTCAATCTGAGGAATAAGCTCTGTGGTTAACACGAGCGTTTTGTTCTGAGACATAAACTCTGTCAGTAAATACCCCACTGCTGAAGTTTGAAGCTTTTACGTTTCTTATAAAAGGCGGTTGCTAACAAGCGGCTAAATGAGACTACAGAGGTTGTCGGGGACGTTAAACGTCGTCACGCCGAACACAGAAACTCATCTACTCACTCGTCCGCCTTCACAGCCTCGTTGGGTTTATACTGCAAACTGTTCTAACTCAGACTTTCCCAAAGGCTTCTGTAGAAACCAGATTACAGGTGTGAAGCTGAAGTCATGTGACTGCAGTGTAGCTGGTTTATAGCCTGATGTTAGTTTTTTACTTCTGCAGATTGCATTTATGCTTCAATCATGATAAAAGTGGTGTTCATTTGTGGAGATTATCTTGCTGAACAAAACGTGTAAGTATCATAAACTTTTATTTTCTGCAATAATCCAAAATCCAATGGTTAAATCCCGTTGGCTTTTTGTGGAGGGAACCAGGGCGATGCTAACTTCCTGGTTGGACTACAGAAACACATCATCATCCCTGCAGCTCTCTGTATCTGGAAGGATGAAATTATGATCAAATTTGATGTCTTAAACAGCCCAGCATCACTTTTTATTTAGCAGTGGTTCATTCAAATTTACTACACTGAAGTGCATTTACATCAGCAGTTTAAGCAGTAGTCAAACTGAACTTCCTGGATCGTATTTCATCATCTCACCTGTACCTGAAACAACACACCAACACAGACCCTTGTACTGTTTTAACGCCCTCTTATGATTATCAGAGATTGAACATACACTGATGATGTTTGCAGGGAGACCGGTCTTTTTAACTTCTGTCTCCACATCGTTGTATTCCTTGGATCCCGCAGCCAAAGGAAACAGCTTGAGGAGGTCTCCTTTCATGTCATCCCATTGTGGCGGCAGAGCAGCGTCATCTGCAAAATGAATATTTTAAGGTAAATTACAGTTTTGTTCAACATGGATCATCAACATGTTAAATGAGCACAATGGAAACAAAATCACTCACCTTTCATGTCTTTTCTAAGTAGCTCCATCTCTTTACGGCCATCTGATGAAACTGCTTTTCTCAGCGCTACATCAGCATTGTACGTTTCGTTGTGGATCTTGATCTTCACCTTTTGTTTCTTCTCCAGAGCCTCCTCCAGGCTGAGGTTGGTGTAAATGTCGAAGGGCACCATCAACCTGTTGCGGTGCTGAAACTGCCACTCTACAAGCCCGCTCACCAGCAAGGCCTTGGTCCTCATGTTCTCCGTCCTCTCCACCTTCCGGATGATGTCCCTGATGGTCAGCAACAAAAAAACTTAAAGGAATAAATTTGTACTCTGGACTGAAGCTTTATTACACATTATTTCTCCTTTTTGTGTCATTAATGAATTCGCTGACCTGACCGCAGAGTCGGCGGTGAAGACGTCTCTGGTCAGACCCTCCAGGTGGATTTTGGGCTCCTGGTCCTCCAGCCCTCGGTCCAGACGGATGCTAACCGTCAGTTTCCTCTGCAGGGCCTTCAGCTGGTCCATGTCAGACTGCGACAGAAAGCTGATGAACGGGTCTGTGATGGTTCTCTCCGCCTGCTCGGCCACAATCATCTCCGTAATCCTTTTCTTGGCCTGACTCAAAGCCTGCAGTGGTGTTAAGGGTGGTGGAGTTCGGTTACAAACAAGCATTGCTACAGAACATTTTCATATTCTTATCCTGAACCTCTCTTACTTTTTTCTGTGAGGTTTGCTCATATGAGTGTCAGATTCAATGAACCCTTTTAATTTTATTGTCACTCATTTCAACTGGATGAATACAATGATGGAAAGTAACAAAGTACATTTACTCCACTACACCTCAGAGGAAAATATTATACTTTTTACTGCACTACATTAATCTTATAGCTGTAGTTAAATTAAAAAAAACATATGATAAGATTATAAAATACAACACATTGCCAAAGATGAAACCAGTGGCTCCAAACCTTTTTGGCCTGTTAAAACTATCTAACAGTATATAAAATGTTAATTACTGTGTTACTGTGGATTTCTGAACTTTAGACAGAGCCAGGCTAGCTGTTTCCCCCTACTTCCAGTCTTTATGCTAAGCTAGGCTAACCACCTCCTGACTCGTGAGACGTGAAGAAAAAAGTATATTTTCCGAAATGTTTTTCTTTAAATATTTTTAACTCAGAATTGGGAGGCAAAGCTGATAATGCATTCCACCCGTAATGAGATTTTCTAAAATTGCTAAAAAAAGTTTTTCTTGGTTTAAAATGTTAACTTTGTCGAACTGTACTGCTGTCCCACGCGTTGTTAAACTGTTTCCTGTGCGTCACATTAAAATATAACTGCCCAATGAAATGCAGACAAAAATTATTTTATGGTAGTTGATTTATGTACGTACAGTGTGATGACTTGTGTCCAGAAAGCTGAGATCCTTTCAGAACAAAGAGCTAAAACATAAAGTGAATAATTGCATGTTCACCGCTTTGTTGTCGGCACACAGCTGAAGCACTGTGGGCTCAAACTCCTCCCTCTCCAGAACCAAGCCCTCAGTGCCGGGCCGCTGCTCCCCAGATCCCGTAAAAAATGAAGTGACGGAGTCTGAAACAAAACAATATGGTTTGTTATATTACAGTAGTATGTAAGACATGGTTGTATTCCTCTGTGCCACAGAGCTCCAAATGTGGATTCATCCGCCTCTGAAAATAGTCCCCAACAAATGCACTATTTCCTCCTGTTTGTTTGATAAAAACTACAGTGAGCAGCTGTTTTAGGAAAATTACTGAGCCTTTTTTTAAACATGAAACTATTTATCTGTGAGGTGTTTTTTTTAAAGATTTATGTCTTCAGTAGGAACCAATGGGCTTTGAGCTGAGAGCCACAGACAGGAAGTGAGACAGGACTGAGAGACGGACTGACACGTTGTTGGTTTGAGTCTGAACAAGAGATTTGTTGATGATAAGAAACAATAAACTAGACACCAGCATTATCATTATATTTAATCTCTAATCAACAAATCACAAAATCATTCCTGACAAAATAAACAGGAAAAAAGGATCAAAATAATTACATATCTCGACTTTACAACCAAAAAAAGAAAATGTTTGAAATACCTTTGAACTTGGTGAAGATGCTCTTCTCCTCCAGCTCCTCTCCCTCTCTCCTCTTCATGCTCTTGTGGAACTCCCTCACCATGACCGTCTGGAAGATCAGGATCTTCACGCTGCGAACAAACCTCGGGTGCTTCTTCCTCACAAACTCCACCACCGCTTCCACCATGGCGTCCGCCACCGCCGACGGGCTGACCCCTCCCTGACCTAACAGGCAGACACGGAGCAGTGATGATGATGATGATGATGATGATGTGGGAATGAACAAGAGGAAACCTGACGGTGTACAGGACAGGCTAACAGGCTAAAGTCCTTGTGGCGCCCCCTACAGGCTGCACTGTTCATTACAGCCATCATTCAGCTCTTCTTAGCGTCCGTCCCAAACACAAGCGCCTACTTGTGTGACTTATTTCCTGTCACAGTGCCCGTTAGCGTTATCAGAGGGCACTGGGACACACTTGCTTAATGATGCAAATACATGTCTCAATCAAGCTTCCATGTTTTAATTTATTTTCCACATAATTAACGAGTAAGTCGGATCAACCAATTAACAATTAGATGACAGTGAAAAACAAACACATCCAGCAGCTGAAAGGGTTAATGGCCTACAAATAACAATAAATCAAGTCATCCATAAGCACTGCACATCAAAAACATGATATTTTAAATGGTTTCTGTCTGAAAACATTTAAGGGAAGGAACTAGGGCTGCAACTAACGATTACTTTCACGATCGATTAATCGTTTAGTGTGTGTGTGTGATTAATAGTAAATGTCTATCCTTGGATCCAGACCAGTCTGCAAACTCATGTTTTATTTGCTCTGCAGATGCGTCTGGTCCCCCTCCCACTCAGACAGACTTCCAGCCGACCAATCTCAACCGTTCATCTAACATGGGGCGGGTTTGATACGATGACCGTACAGAGGAGCGCCGTCGAGGCATTTTCGTGGTTATAGATGTATCCAACTGTGTCCAGAGGCAATTTGGTCTGCGCTCGTGGAAACGCCCCTTGGAAATCGAAAATGAACAGAGGTTCAGAGAGAGAAGCATTAGCGAATTGGTCTGGTGATGTCAGGCTATAAAATGTCAAAAAATTCACAAACATCACAGTTTCCCAGCGCCCAAAGTGACGTCTTCAAATTGCTTCTTTTGTCCGACCAACAGTCCCAAACCCAAAGACTCTTCATTTACTGTCAGAAGGAGAAAGAAAAGCAGCAAATCCTCACATCTAAGAAGCTGGAAGCAGCAAACGTTTGACATTTCTGCTTGAAAAATGATTGAAATAATTAATCGATTATCAAAATAGTTGCAGTTGTCTCACTTTTCCCAACATTTCAGAGAAAATCTATGTACAGATGTTTATTCATAAACAAACCGGCTGAGTTAACAGAATGGCGAAGGTCAGAGGCAGTTTAGTTCTAACTGATGGATTTTCTGTGCAGTTAATGAAGATATTACAAAATATTTGTGAACGCTATATTTAGTCAATGTGTTTCCGTTCTGTCCTTTCAAGCTGCTGTCAACGGCTGTTGGGTTTTAATGTTTGATGGTTGATGTGACACAAACTTCTGCAGGTTTCTGAGATTTTCTGATGTTTTTACCTTTCTGACTGACAGATTATTTTGATCTGTTGACAGTTTGACTGTTAATTCAAACAACATGGCTGCACAGCGAACCAGTGAAATGATAGGAATGACGAAATGAACAGGAAACATGCCAGACAGAAAAAAGGAAATGTTTGAGAGAAACCAGAGACTTCAGGAGAAGAGTTATTTTTAAAATACACAGTAAAAGCTTCTTTGTCAGATTCCAGTAATAACAGTGAGGTATATATAGTTTTTGTTAGCACAGACCTGTTCCCAGGGCCGGGAAGGAGACGGAGTTGAACTTGTTCTCCTCGCAGAGCTTCAGCACTGAGTAAACCATCTCCTTGATCTTTGCAGGATCGTTCTGGCCGACGATGTGGATGATGTTTCCGCTGGGCAGCAGCCCGGCCGACGTCAAGATCATCAAACTACGTTGGTAACCTGGAGAATTCACTACAGAGAGGAATCAAACACAGTCTGGTAAAACAGGGAGTTTTAAAATACAGACACAGTACGACTGAAGACGTTTAATGAACATTTATAAATTTAAATTCAAAGTTACACTTTTTAAAATCCATCCCAAAAGAAATGTTTTCTGCGACAGCGTTAAGGGGTTCTCTAGAAATGTAGCCTGAAGTTGGTGGTTGTTTAGCAGACAGTTTAGCATGCTAACATTTGCTAATTAGCACTAAGTGCAGCTGAGGCTGATGGGAATGGCCTTTGGCATTTAATCATAAATCAAAGCACTGGAAAAATTTAAATGTCGACCTGATGATCCATTAGTTGTTGAGATATTTCAATAAAAAACAAAAGTCAACCTCATGGTGGCGCTGGAGGAAACGTCAGAGGGTCAGTAGGGTTCATCCTCTGGGAAACTTGAATGTAGGTGTTGAGATATTTTACAAGCTAAGTGAAAACTTCGACTTAGCAACGAGCTAGATCAATGGTGAAAATCTGTGCAGCAGAGGTGGAGATATCCTGACTTTTAGTCCCTAGTATGAGCCAAACTCCAAAAACACTGGATCCTACATTTCCCATAATGCAACCAATAGCATCTTTTCACTAGGCTGCCACAGCCAAGCAAACGCCCATGTCTTTCAGACGAAGTGACGTGACGAGTAATCCTCTCAGACCTGACAGAGGAGGTTTAGTTTAGAGAACATTATCGAGCTGTTTTTGCACATAAACAGACGTTGACGTCTACTGAAGCTTTGACGTTAGCTAACAGTAAAGGTTTAAAGATCCGGCTTCTACCAGTCCAGGTGGAGTCAGTGAAGGGGTACCTGAGCTCAGCTGATAGGGATGTGGGGGTTCATCTGACTGAAAAGGTTGGGAAACACTGAATTAAACAACCATAAATGCGTCTGTATACATTTCCATTCCCTCCTCTCATATATGTTGTGGTTCTACACAGGAAAGCCTTTGCATTGCTTCGTGTTAACCCGAGTAATCCTGTAGTTAATGTGGACACATTCTTTCTTCTCTCCATAAGAAAGTGCCTCAGGTCCTTCGTAAATTAAATCCTTAAGACTTGCTGTGAAAGTCTGTGCGGGGAAAGTCAAAGTTCACTTCTTCCCCCTCCCTCAATAACTACAGTAAATGTGCCTTTGAGCGAAGAATTGAACCCTCAGCTGCTCCAGAGCAAACAGTGTGTGAATAAATGAAAGTTAAAGTCCAGCTACATACCGATCTGCAAGCACTCCTGCTGAACTGTTAATCCGGCGCTGTCTAAGATCGCCTTGGACACTCCTGAGAGATGATGAAAAGAGAGCAACAGGTCCAATAAATGATGCTGCTGTAACTCAGAAGTTACATAAGAACAGAACCACGATAAAGAAACACAAATGTATTATTTCAAAATACTAATGACAAATGTTGCTGAACAAAGTGGTTCTCAGTGTTCGATAATAATTCTCCAAATCATCAGTGATTCGACTGAATCAGCTTCCAGGCAGCCAGTGATTTAATAAACTTTATTAAAATCAGTCTGCTTTGTTTTAGATTTGTGGTCAGTGTAACATCATCGCTGTGTGATAATTAGTTTTAAAGTGAAACGAGTAACCGCGATTCTCTTGAGTCAGTTGCATTAATGACATTATTATGTTTATCCGACGTGTCAAAATTTAGTGTAAAAATAGCAAAAAGTCATAAAGTCAGTAAACAAATGTCAGTTACATGGTTATCTATGCTAACGTTAGCCACTATAAGCTTGTATTCTCATGTATACTTCAGTTGCTCTGCAGACTAACTCAGGTCTTCATCCTTTGCAAGAAAGATCTTTATTCATCTGAAGACTCTCCTGATTCACCTGATTTAAGGGTAAAGTCCTGATTGGAGGAGTTGACGATGACATCACTGGCCTCCCTGGTGATGTCTCCAGACGACACCTCGAGGGTGAGCTGACCCATCTGCATCCGATACACACCGAGGGAGGGGGAGGACACCTGACCGAAGGAGGCTGACACACACACACACACACACACACACACAGCTCATCTTAGCCTTTAAAGAAAACCATATTTTAGACCAGAACTAGAGTCAAACACTGAACTGCCAAAACCAAACAACCAAACACCAGCTGAATTCATTGGTTAAAGGTGAACAAGAGTAATCAATTATCTCTAAAGTCATTGATTAAACTCACTGTTCTGCCTCTAAAACCATCAAATCAATTACATTTAATGGTTGATGTAAAAAATAACCACTAAATTTGACTCTTCACATTCTCAAATCTATTTATTACTTCTGTTTGATTTGTTTTGAGTTCTCTCAATAGTTTTGTCCTTTGTCGTCATTACAGAGAAACAGGTATAACTGAAAGGCTTCTTACCTGGAGACTGTTGTGATTGGCTGAGTGATGCTGGCTGGTTAAATTCCTGTGCTTCATGTTGGATGTTTCTCTGACCGGTCTGACCTTTGAACTCCTGGGTGAAACACTGACAAACACCATGTTGGCATATTATGTTAATGCACATTGCAGGTTTAAGCTTTGTTGACCTGTCACTGCACAGAAAGCACTCTGTGTTATCCTCCGGCTTCACTACGTAACAAACTGAGCTTTGATCGTCTTGTCAGATAAATGAGACTCGTGTTTTCAGGCTGTTCTGATTTGAAAGTCATCGCTGTCGTTGTCAGAACACGATAAGCACACTCACATCCACAGTTTGGCTGTCGCTCGGGTGAACAACGATGGCCACCTCTCTCAGATGGCGAGGGGTTCTCCTGCGGCTGTAGGCGTGGATCTCCTTCAGCAGGACTCTGGACACCACCTTTCTGGGGAAGCCCAGGTTTCCTGTACCGAGGGCCGGGAAAGACAGCGACGTCATCTGAAGCTTCTCAGCCTCATCCAGACAATATCTGACGACGGTTATTAACTCCTGAGACATAAAGACGACGCAGAGAACAAGTAAGACTGTGGGTTAAACAGGCTGCTGTACAGGGTGGGATTTACTCAAGTTCTGTACGTGAACGTATTTCCTTTTTCTGCTGCTTTCTACTTCTACTCCACTACAATTCAGAGGGAAATATTTACTTTTTTACTACATTTAACTTATATATAAATATTTTACAAACACAACATATGACGAGTGAATAAAATATGTTGCACTGTTGTAGATTAAACTACACAAAAGTATATAAATCTCAGCTCCACAGTAAAATGCTACTTACACATTAATGCATCAGTGAAAATAATCCAGTAATATAACATTTAATAGTATAACACTCATGGGCCATTTTTCTGAATTATGAGTACTTTTACTGTTGATACTTTAAGTACATTTTCCTAATAATACTGTTAATAAGTGACATTTTCAAAGAATAAAGAATCTGAATACTTCCTCCATCACGTGCTCTGGAGGACAACATGTGTCTGCTTATATAGGTGTAGTTACTAATGATGCCACTAGGTGTCACTAAAGATCTTTTAAAGTAATTTTTCAAACTTCTTGGTTGTAATCTCTGCTGTTCGTCAAATGCCTCTAAAAACTGAAATACTGAATAAACAACAATATTAGATTGTCTTTCACTAAACAACCATCCTTGTCTAAACATATGCAGCGAGCCACACATACTGTAGAGAAAGGCTCTGTTCCAGGCTGGAGTCATTAACTACAGCTGCAGTCCTCTGCGGTGAGTATTTGATGCTGACAACGTAAATGAAAACCTGAACTCCTTTAAGTTCATCCTACTGCTGTACTCACTTGACATTAAGTTTCTCTGGACTTGATTGTTCCCCAGCTGCCCAAAATAAAATGTCACCATCGCAAAAGTGTTTTCTAATCTCTGAATAAAACCCCTCACCTCCTCTGCCTGGCCGCTTCCGTTGTCCCAACAAGGGCAAACAGCATGAAAGACCTTCTGACACATGAGGTTGAAGCCGTCGGTGACGACGACGTCAGCGGACTGCAGCATCGCCGCTCCGGCTTCAGACCGAACAGCTGACTGCAGGCCGGGCCCGGCCGCCTCCAGGATCGCTTTGGAAACAGCTCCCTGGTTCAGGTTCATGTTCTCTGAGATGGTGTTGACGATGACGCCAGTCTGTGGACCAGAATCGCAGCATTGTGCACAAGGTTAGGACTACAACTGAAAGGATCACTTACTTAAATGATCAACAAGAGATTAATTTAGGACAACTGATTATTAAGTAAAAATACTTGAGATTCACAGATTACTTAAAAGTCTGTATGTGGCCACAGAATGTCATGTTATCCACTGACTATGTCTAATAAAGCAGGCTTGGTACTTGGACAAACACTACTAATACTTACTGCTAACACTTCATGTGAATAATATTTAAATCTCTTTATTTTGCTCACATGCTACCTGGTATGGAAAACCATGCAAATTAAGTCATAAACAACAACTCTCCTACATTACAGTAAGACAAGCAACAAGCCAACCATGTTTGGAATATGTGGTACCTTCATACTACGCAAATAACAATGTAAAGGAGATTATAGACTGCAATCGATGGATTTTTGAGTGCTGCAGATGGACACTGTTGTTCAACATCGCAATGCTCAACAGAAATTAAGGAGTCGCTCACATGTGGGAAACTGAAAAAATGTCTGATGGTGGTACAACTCTCAAATAGCTCACAAATACTAGTACACAGACTCCCACCTGCTGGTTCAAAAGCATTCTCATAATTATCTATTTCCAAATTGAGGGTCTAAGAATAGAGGATGTCTTGTACTGTGAAGATTTTAAAGCCCCTTAAGGCAGATTTGTGATACTGAGTGACATCTCATATGTAGTGCATAGTCCATAGAGAGGACTCTGGACCTTCAAAGTCACCATGTCTACATTTTAAGGACCAGCAATGTGGGCATCCAGTGTTTTACCACTTTGTGATTTTTAC
>LKNJ01008120.1:0-13282 GCA_002120245.1 Maccullochella peelii | reverse complement strand
GTGTGTGTGTTACCTGTGTGTGTTACCTGTATGTGTGTGTGTGTGTGTTACCTGTGTGTGTGTTACCTGTGTGTGTTACCTGTATGTGTGTGTGTGTTACCTGTATGTGTGTGTGTTACTTGTGTGTGTTACCTGTGTGTGTGTGTGTTACCTGTATGTGTGTGTTACTTGTGTGTGTTACCTGTATGTGTGTGTGTTACCTGTGTGTGTGTGTTACCTGTGTGTGTGTCGGAGCTCCTCCAGCAGCAGAGGAAGCGCGGCGGCTCGGAGGGAAGAACAAACAACAAAACAGCAACAAACAGGGCGACGGTGGCGTCAGTGACGAACCTGCAGAGAGAAACAAAGAATCTTTACATTTTCAAACGTTCCTTATTTACTTTCATCAAATCAGCATCGAGCAGAAACCAGGTGTTCCCGCTCTGTTCGCTGTTTCTGTTTCTTCAGCTGCTAAACGCTGCACGTGTTCCCCGGCTCATGTCTAACTGTCTGTCTGCTGATCAGCAGCAAGTGTTCAGCGGCTTTTTACAGCTTTTATTCTGAAAGCGACGCTCTGAGAGGGAACCATAGAGATTCAGCTGATGGTTCAGAGACACCAACACGCCGTCGCACTGTTCGGGCAGTTTTATCTTATTTATCTGTGTTGGTCCAGCTGAAGGATTCGTTGGAGGTAAAAGGTAAAAGGCATATTTCGTCAGTTTGGGTTTGATCAGTCGTCCGACTGCAGGACTGCATCACCCTGTGTAATCAGGAAACATGTTGAAATCATCCGTTTGCACAAACTGCAGGTCCAACCTCTCAGTTTGTGGACAAAAGTCCGTCAAGTGGACTGTAACCTGGAAGCAGCTTCTGTAAAATGACTTCAACTAAAATTAGACTAAAAAAAGTTTGTCAACTAATTTATTGGTGACTAAAAGTAGATTCAAATGTTTGTGGTTTTCTTTGACTGAGACAAAACCAAAGTTTTTGGCGGATTAAGTTGACTAAATATGACTCGCAGACTTCCTCAGGACCAATGCAAACATGTTGTTATGTGAATTAGAGTCACATTAAAAATGTGAGAAATGGAGTTTTATCTTTTTATTTTCAGATTGCTGTCGAAGAGCCGACCTGCTCTCGCATTAAAAACACAAAAACATGACAGCCAATGGGACAAAACCATCCATCAGGACAAACAGATCAATGATGTCCTCCTCTGGCAGTTTATGAATGAGTGTGTGTGGATAAGAAAGCAGGTGATAGGTGAGGGGGCGGAGCCAGGTCAGACTAGTACTGGAGGTCTGAGAGTTCCTCACCTCAGACCAGCTTGTACATGAATGTGAACTCCGGTTCCAGCCGGTCTCTGAACCGCTGTTTCTACTGACTGGAAAATCAATCAGCGCAATCAACAAGCTCACTGACGACATCCATGAAAACTAGTGACAGAAAAATGTCTCCAAGTGTGAAATAACAACTTTTAAATCAACACATTTCTCTGATCAGCTCGACTTTATTGACCTCATGCAACCATTTCCTGCTTTGTCTTTGAGATTCTGGTTGCTTCTGCTGGCTAAAAGTCTGCTGAATGAGCTGTTAGCACTTCCTGTTTGCAGTGCACCCATGGATGTACAGCTAACTAACTTCCTGTTGTTTTTAGAACAGCACCTGTCCATTTCACCTCACACGGTATCTTCTTCTTCTTCATCTACACGTGCACAATCTGAATATTAAAGTGCTATATTGCTAAATATTATTAGAGTGAAACTAAACTGAACGGACTTTGAGGTCATTTCTGCAGTTTCATACCTTAAAACCTCATTTAACGTTTCATATTCGGATCAAGGTGAGATGAAATAAATAACTTTAAGCTTTAAGGGATGTTTTTCAGCTGGGTTTGGAATCTGTTTCCCACCTGAAAATGTTTTATTACTCAAGTTAAATTCACTTAATTCAGTTTTGTTTCTGCTGCAAAACTTTGAGTTCTGCAGTTTGGACACATCACTTCCATTTTTTGGGGGGTGGGGGGGTGAAATAATAATCAAAATATATCAAAATGTGTGACACAGATTTTCAGATTCAGAGATAACTTGTGTAAAGACTGAACTAATGTTTAAAGGGTCAGACTCTGAACTTGTGGTTGTTCACCTATTTCTTCATGTTGTGACCTAATAAGTGAAAAATCAGAACAATGGCCACCTCTGCGACCTGCAGCCTGATGAAGCGTGCCGTTCATGCAGCGACAGCGTGCAGTACCACAGGTCAGACCGTCAGCTGTGGACGTGACACTGAAGCTTACAGTTTGTACTCGTCCCAGGTCTGTTTGTACTTTGTTTCCTCTGTTTGTTCTTCACCTCTGATTCCTGTGTGTTCAGGAGTTTTGGCCCGAGGCAAGGTCTCCGTTAATCAACAGTCTGGGTTCATTCATTTCTCTGAACTGAATCTTTTTTCCACTTTACATTAATGCAGGACCAGTGCTGAACACACACACACACAGAAAAAACAAATGTATTCAAAGCAGCGTTTCTGTTAAAGAAGAACTCCAGACAGCAGTTTAAAGGATCATTCACTCTAATGACTGAATCTGGAGCCACAGAGACTAAACTCTACAGTCCAGACTGTGCAAGCAGTCCATGATAAATCGTCTCTATATCTAATTTTAATATGATAATTACTGACTTGGACCTAGCCCCAGTTGGTGCCTCTCATTTATTACATTTGAGTCACAGTGGTAAGCATCTGTTTAACAAATCTTCCTGGTGTTCTGAAGGTATTTGAAGAATCCTTAAAGACTCTTCTGACCAACTGGGTGAAAGATGATTCTGTCTGCTGCAACATAAAAAAGATTTTTAACCTGTTTGTCAAGTTGTTTCTTAATCCAAACATGAAGGTAGCCGGAAATAAGAAATGTATTTGCTCAATTTATACTTTAACCAAAAATAAAAATTTCAGTTTTATTTGTCTTTATTAATGTTACTTTATATAATTTTATATTTTCATACAAAATAATGCATTCATATTTTTCTTGTGTTTTGCAAAAATAGTTCATACGTGTCATTTCTGGCTACAGTGACAGGAGATAACCTGAGAAACGTGTTAAAAATCTAATTTATGTTGCAGCAGACGGAATATTTTTTTTATCCAGATGGTTTGAAGAGTCTTTAGGATTCTGAAAATTCAGCAGTTAGTGTTGTTGAACCACCGTTTGGGTTTTTATTTTGTAGAGAAATGGATGCTTAGCTGTGTGGCTCCAATGTAATGTTTATACCCAAAGAGGTAAAATGATCCAATATTTCCCAATATTAGACAAAAATTAAAGAAAAGTCCAAAAAACGAAAACAGATTTGTATCAGAAAGTTGTCTTTATTAATCATCTCACGAACCCTCAGATATATCTGGCGACCCTTTGCAGGGGCTGACCCCTAGGTTGGGAACCATTGGACTAAACTAGCTAACTGTGTACAACGTAGATAAAACTAGTGGTTAAAAATGCATCACTACTGCAACAGTGTTTTTGGTGTCTTACAGGTCCACGTGGGCTGGGCACTTGTATGTGACACAATACATAACATAACATACTCATATAGGCCGACTATGTTTTTGGTACTCACTCGGCCTTGGCATTGAAGACGTGGGTGGCCCAGCCATCCATGAAGCGCGGGTCTCGTGTGAACCACAGCACCACCATGAGGATGAAGAGCGCCAGGACACTGACCTCTCCGTAACTCATCGGTCCCAGACGGCGATGCTCGTCTCTGATCACTTCGTACGCTGCTCGCTCCTTCTCCGACTGGACCGCCCCGCAGCCCCACGTCCTCCGCAGGCTGCAACCAATGAAGTCAAAATGGAAGCATGTTTATGGGAAATGTGGTCTTAATGGGAAAACTACTGACAATAACAACCACTGCTGTGAGACAGAGGCAACCAATCATCTGCATGCAAAGGTTTACATTTCACAAAGTTATCAGTAACATCAGAAGATGTGTAAATTCACCTGGACTCACATGCAGCAAGGTCAAAGTGAAATTGAGTGTTTTGTTTGGGTGTTTTGGTGAAGCGACTCACTTGCAGCCGATGTAGAGGAACTGCAGCCAGAACCAGGCCAGCGTCAGCATCAGCACCATGATGGGGAAGGCAAACGCAAACCAGGACGCAAAGTTGATCACGTCACCGTTCTGAGGGAAGAGTCTACGAGAAAGAGCCAGACAGGAAGTCATAAGAGATGATCCTGAAGGTCATGACTGCTGCTGTTGCTGCAAAAGTATTCAGTTCTGTTTTCACTGTCAAATGTTCAGCCCCTAAAACATAGATTTTCTCTTAAATTTAGAAGTGTAGGATTAGGGCTTTCAATACTGTACCAGTGCCAATCTGATACCAGAATTTGAGGACCGATATGAATAAGTAAACAAGATTTCGAATATGACCAAACATTCAACATGCTTTGATACCACAGTGTATCGATATATATATATATATACTGTAATGCAGAACCATGTATCTGCTTAAGTTGGTAATCTCGTCGTTAGCATGGGGATGCCTCTGAAATCTGATTCTGAATTCTGGAATCGGTTCCAAAGGTCATCACTGGAGGAAAAAGTACCATAGAACAATTATTTAAATGAATATTATCTGAGCAGTTTAGAGGGGAAATGTCTCTTTGGTGAAAGTGCTACCAACTCAAACAACACATACACCTGAAACATGACAAGGAGCCACAACACTTTTTTGCAAGGAGACCACTGGTTTGATCTTTAACAAGTAACTCTGGTGTCAGATAAATGTAGTGCAGTAAAAAGTTCAATATTGATTCTTTATACAATAAGATGTATAAAGTACCTCAAAGCTGTACTTAAGTACAGTACTTGAGTCAATGTACTTTCCACCAGTAAGTTTGTGGAGCAATTCATGTGTTTGTATATTAGCACTTACTGGCTCATCTGTCCAATCAGAACCAGGTTGGGTCCGGTTCCGGTCAGAGTAGCGATGCCTCCGATGCTGGCAGCATAGCATACACACAGCAGGAATCCTTTACTCATCCTCCTCCTCTCCTCCTCCTCGCCGCTCAGCTCCTCCAACTCCATCTGACAGCAGACGTTCTCCACGGACACAACAGCTACCACAGAGTTTGTAGAGTCACTTAAAGGACTAATTTGCATGTTTTAAATCCCAATAATTTTCCAAATCGTATTTAGATCTCACCAGGCCCATTGTTGGTGCAGTCTGACGGAGGTTTGTCCTGTGGTGTAGGTTTGACAATCTCCTGTTTGTCCATTTGACCCTCTGACAGCACTTTCTGCTCAGGGGACATGTTGTCTTGTAGGTTGCTGGTTTTCTCTGAGTTGCCTTGTGTTAAGGTTTCCCCATTCAGACCTGGGAGGAAATGTTCAGAAGTTCAGTGTCATACTACAGGAAAACTTACTGTACTTGCTGAGTCCATAGTCTTTTAAGTTACTTAATGATTTACAGATTAGATTCACTAATCTGATATTGGTCCCTGAATCTAACATTACTGATGTAATGTGGACAAGTGAGGCTCTCATCAGGCTGAATTCTTCTAGCTGTCGCTGAACACCAACTATGATTTATTATCACTCCACCACAGTGCAGCAATGGACACAGTCCCAGCAAATAAAAAGAAGGAAAATAACCACTTCAATTGGCTTAGTCAGTCAGAACCACATTCTTGTCGAGCAAGTATGGAGAGAAGGAAAGATAACTGCAACTGACAATTTACATTTACAGGTTTAGTGATTGACCTGGTGTGTGGAGGTGAAACCCTTCTGATGCTGATGATCCCCTGACATTTCCTCTAGTGCCACCCAAGGTTGATATTTTTGTCTTTTGATGGATTGCTATGAAATTTGGTACAGACAGTCATGTTACCCTTCAGGATAGATTCAACCCCGTCACCAGACAAGAACATTGATAATGGACAATTCTGTAAAACCCTGGATTATGTTTGATGACGATGATGAAACTGAAAGACAGTACATGCCCAACCTCCACACCCTTACTTTCCTTCTCTCTACATAAAGGACTCACTACTTTCTGCCCTGGTACTGAAAAAATCATGCTCTACAGATTCGTCCAATGTGGACGTAAGTCCTTCTTTGGATACTGGGCTGGATTTTCTAAAGCAGGATGTCTGACCTGTGTGAGTCCAGCAGACAATCGTACCGTTCTCCAGGATGTTTGGAGCAGCAGTTTGTAGGATGCTGCTGGCTTTCTCCTGTTGTTCCTGGGGTAGAACAACACTGCTTCCCGGGCTCTTGGACGAGGGTTCAAGGTCTACGTTGCTGTTGAGCTGGTCCAGGATGGCCTGGACGATGGGGACCATCATGGCGGTGGTGGCCGTGTTGCTGATCCACATGGATAGGAAGGCCGACACTCCCATGAACCCCAGCATCAACCTGGGAGACAAAGTAAGAGGAGATCGTCAAAAATGTGAAGACGCTGTAACAATCCTCATCAACAAACGAGACCAGAGAACCAGAAACGGGACCAGAGGATTTTAAAACACTCAAGGTACAAACTCAACCAGTATGACCAATTAACTTTGACACAAGTCTGGGGAAAGACTGTAACTTTGGAGCCTCATATTAGCTTCGGCTGAACTGTAGAGAGCGATGACTGTGGATTTTGTCCTCCATCACTTGCAGTATAATCATGTTGGATCACATGGACAGGACGAAGGACTCTTTCAATGTACATATGTTTATGTATATATTAAGACAGACTTGAATATATATTTATATTTGGTTGGTACTGTATGTGTCCATGCTTTTAGCCATGCTAGCAGTGTGGCTCCAAACACAGCAGTCACTCTGTCGTCACTTCGGTCTAAAGTGAAATATCTCAACAACTATCATTTATTTTATCATTATTTTTATTTCTTTATGATGAGAGTTTGTGTGAGTGTCAGGTACAGTGCAGTGTGGGAGATCAGGGGACTCACAGGGCGGGTCGGACCCCGACCAGCAGCAGGACTCTGAGCGCGATGCGTTTGTGGAGGTTCCAGTGCTCCACGGCCACGGCCACCATCAGCCCCCCCACAAACAGCATGTTGGTGTCCTTCAGGTACTGCATGCACACCTGAACAACAACAGCAGGAACAATTTACAGCAGTTAGACCAAATAATGTCAATATTATTATATATTATGGACAACAGCTCTTCATAGCAGCCACATTCCTTATTCCAGCAAATATATTATCCATATTGCAAAATATAAATCGTTTCTCAACCGTAGAAGGAAACTCAGTCTTTCCATCTCATGAATCTCTTTGATCATTTCAAGCCAGTTATCTTCTGCAGGTGGATCGGCCTGTAACCATTTCTGCAGCTGCTGCAGGAAATATTTTCAGGAGGTTTCTGTCATTAGTCATTTCAAAGTCCAAACACGAAAGTGTTAAACCAAAACTGCAAACACAGCTGCAAAGTGAGTCAACTTAAAGGGTAAATCTGAAGAAGAAACTAGTAACAACAAGAATCCAACTGACGACTCGGATAGATTTATCCCAGTTTTGCCTCTCTGGAGTTAATTTCTCTATAGGTGAAAATTGTGATAATTGATCGAGGAATAACTGAAATGTTTCTTTGCAAAGTAAGTATCCTGCATTTTCTGTTATCTAGAAAAAGGTCAGGCATAGATTAATATTAACCTCAATATCTGACATTGATTTGGTGAAAGCGTTTTTTTTATTTTTCATGCTGCCAGAAAATATGCATGACTTTGCTTTTGCATCACGGCTCGAGATCTGAGTAAAATACACTTTTATGAATACATTTCAAGTGAACCTTTTTTTTTTTTTTTTTTTTACAAATAAATGAAAATTGTATTCTGTTGCTAATGTATAAAGACATATCATCAGCAGATAAAGCCATGCTGAGGGCCTTTTCGACAGAACAGTTCTCTAATTTGATCTTTGATTGATGAGCAGTCATCACTTTAACCTCTAATTCCAGTAACTCCAAATATATTTACAATAATTTAGCACTTTTTGTGATTAAAGGTCCTGTAGTTTGGTGACGTCAGAGTTTAAGGCCTTTATTGTATTAATTTGTCTGTCTAATGTAATCAATATGTCTGCAGTGTCAGTCATACCAGGACTGTATCATACTGCAGTACAGTGTGTGTGTGTGTGTGTGTGTGTTCAGTCTTACATCTTTGGACTCCATGATGCCGAGGACGGGGAACAGGATGGTCGGCAGCAGCGCCGTCACGGCCAGCGGCAACACCTCAGTGCACCAGTACACCGCCATGAGGGCTATGACGTAAGCACAGGCCGCCTCCTACACACACACACACACACACACACACACACACACAGAAAAACAGTTTACATCTCAGGTTGACTCTAATTCTTAGACTGACAACTTCCAATAGTCAAGTTTTCATCAAAATTTTGCACAAATCTTAACATAATTTCCAGGAACTCATGAAAATGAACCCTGCAGCGGGCGGAGCAGCAGGCTCGTCTCCACCCGCTGCTGCTGCTGTGTGAACATGACTTCACTGGTTGATGGAGACAAACAGCAGGTGGAGCTAATCCTCCAGTCGCTGCCATTAAACCACCACAGAAGAAGAAGAGGACACAACGAGGTGACGTCACTCAAAGAGCTCCAGTCGAAGCTCAAACCACGTGGAGAACAAGACGGAGATACGAGCTTTCTGTGAGGAAGGTCACAGCCTCTTCATCTGATGGTTTCAGCCCTTCACTTTGACTCACAGGCTTCATGGACGCCAGCATTTATTCATCAATGCTGCTTCTGCTTTTATCCACACACCAACTCAGATAACCATCCCATAATATCCAAACAGCCCTTTAAATGTCAGAAAGTCCTCTGAAAGTTCCACCTGAATATGAAAAGCTGCAGAGGATTTTAAAGTATGAACATTAGGGTCTCGTCTCTCTGTCTCAGCGTTCAGAGCACAGCAGCGTCATGTGAAACATCAAACTGCAAAAACAAAAGTGCTGATCCGGACTCGTGCTGTGGCCCCTGGGCTTAAATCTCACCGTGCACGTCTGCAGAAGGGCCCCTTTCAGAATAACATATATGATATTATTGGATTATAATTATTGATGCATTCATGTCACTTTAATGTTACTGATGACTTTATATTCTTAATCTATAATATTACATCATATTTTATTTGTTGATTATATTTTGTGGTAATAATCTGAATCTGCAAAGTAACTAAAGCTGTCAGATAAATGTAGAGAGAGAGATAACTTCTGGAAATCCTTAAAGTTCCTTAAAATGTGTTTAAAAAGACTGTTTTTTAACGTGACAACAGTTTTATCAGAATTTAGTTTGAGCTGTTTTCTGTTCTTGTTTTTATGTCAACTTTTAAAAAATGAATAAAACCAAAACTTCATCTTATACAAAACGCCTGGATTGGTTTATTTGCAGGAAGACATGGATCTTGTTTGAAGGTATCATGGCTGCAGACCAACACTGTCCCCTAAAAATGACCTTTACATGCTGCTGACCTGCAGAACGTTCAATTCAAATTCACCTAAACCTCCTTCACCAGAGTATTTCCACTTTACACTTTCCACTTCTCCTCCACCTCAGATGCAAATATTGTACTTTTTACTGCACTACATTTATCTGACAGCTTCATTTACTACTTACTTCCTGTCCTGTGAAAACCACGTATCTCCAGATGTGGTGATTTTGAATGTTTGGGATAAATGAAGTGTTCCTGAAGAGTTGAGAAAATCCTCCTCTTTCTTCAGCTAAATAAACCTGAATACCTGAATCCTCCTCTGGGAAAAGAAGGTGGTCTTGGTTAAATACGGGAAAAGTATTTAAAAGTACTTAGCTGTATATAAAATTCAATTCAATTCAATTCAGTTTTATTTATATAGCGCCATATCATAACAACGTTATCTCAGGGCACTTTGTCATAAAGAGCAGGTCTAGACCGACTCCTTATGTGTACAGAGACCCAACAATTCCCACCAAGAGCAGCACAAGCAACAGTGGCAAGGAAAAACTCCCTTTAACAGGCAGAAACCTCGAGCAGAACCAGGCTCTGGGTGGGCGGTCATCTGCCTCGACCGGTTGGGTTGAGAGAGAGGGGAGGAGAGAGAGAGAGCGAGAGAGCGAGGGAGAGAGAGAGAGAGAGCAGGAGGAAAGTGAGCATGCAGTAGCACAGCACGGTTCAGTTCTGCATACAGATGTAAAGCAGCAGTAGTGGAAATAGTATTAATGTTAATACAAATAAAAGTAATAGCAATGTGATAGTAGTAATANATTCAATTCAATTCAATTCAGTTTTATTTATATAGCGCCATATCATAACAACGTTATCTCAGGGCACTTTGTCATAAAGAGCAGGTCTAGACCGACTCCTTATGTGTACAGAGACCCAACAATTCCCACCAAGAGCAGCACAAGCAACAGTGGCAAGGAAAAACTCCCTTTAACAGGCAGAAACCTCGAGCAGAACCAGGCTCTGGGTGGGCGGTCATCTGCCTCAACCGGTTGGGTTGAGAGAGAGGAGAGGGGGAGAGAGAGAGAGAGAGAGAGAGAGAATGAGGAAAGTGAACATGCAGTAGCACAGCACGGTTCAGTTCTACATACGGATGTAAAGCAGCAGTAGTGGAAATAGTATTAATGTTAATACACATAAATATATATATAATATAATAAATATATAAAATGCATGTTTAGGAGAAGACAGGTGAAGCTGCAGGTGGTGGACGTGAGAACGCCGGTTGGCATAACAACCAGGTGATTTTTCACCCTGCAGCTCGTCTTGCAGAGCCCCAGGAGCTGCTGGGAGCTCCGACTGTGTTCAAACACACCGACTCTGTCTTTACGTGAATGGAAGTTAATATGAACAAAGACAACTTTTCTCACACACACACACGCACACACACACACACACACACCTGCTGTGCATGAATGTGGATTTCTGGGAAAAGTTTCCACAGCCTTTAAGGAACAGAAACTGAACAATGTTCCTGTAATGTTCTTTCATCATTTTTTACTGTGGTGGGTACATTTACTCAGGTACTGTACTGAAGTACAGTTTCAGGTACATTTTATGCTACTTTATATTTCTACTCTATTGTATTTTGGAATATTGTTCTTTTCACTGCTACATTTATTTTGACAACACGAAGTCACTTTGCAGATTCAGATCATTAATACAAAATATAATCAACTAATAAATGATGATGTATTATTATAGATGAATCTACCAGCTGAATTTAAAGTAATAAAATGACTGGTGTTTTCAGTGTGTTGCTCTGAACTCTGACGTGATTTTCTTCTTCGTGTTGTGTAGATTTTCTTTTTCTCAGTAACTTCTGACAGTGAACTTTAAAACTCTGTTCGTCAATCAGTGACAGGAAGCTGTGAACGTAACCTGCTGATTGTCCCAACACCTGGAGGGAAACCAGAAACAACTACAACCAGTTATTTATTTTACTTCTGCTCTACATTTTGGAAGCCAATATTGTACTTTTTACTATTGTACTACATTTATTTAACAATAATTACTTTGCAGATTCAGATAATTAATACAAAATATAATCAACTAATAAATAATGACGTATTTTTATAGATTAAACTATACAGCAGAATATGAAGTCATTAAAATCAGCTCCACCTTCACCAGCTGCAACATTAAAGTGATGAACACATTAATGCATCAATAGTAATAATACAGTAATATCATATATATTATTCTGCACAATGAGTATTTGATAGTTTCACTGATTAGTTATCAATTAACTGGTTTTGTTAACTGGAATATTTATAATTTACTGGTTCATTTGAGTGGATAGACAGTTAGTCAGTTATTTATAATCTGGTAACTTTAACTGGTCAGTGCTCAGTAAACTGGTTATTTAAACTGGTCAGTGAACTGGTCTCACCGTGGTGCTGACAGCGAGCGGCAGCAGGATGAACGGGCTGCAGACGAGGACGACGACGCCCTTCAAACTCCAGACCTGCCGCAACATTTTCACCCACAGAGGAAGAACCGACATGGATGATGATGATGATGATGATGAGGGGGAGGAGGAGGAAGTCTAAATGATTCTATCAGAACAGCTGTATCGATGAGACTCTACTTGGTCTTTACTGCTCACACTGTCTGCCGCCCTATTTCTCTCTCTGTCTCTCTCTCTCTCTCTCCAACACATTTGTGATGCATTTCACGGTCGACAAAATAAATATTAACTTTATGTGAGTTACTACACGCACACACACACACGGTGTCCCTGCAGACTTTATCTAAACAGAGTAAACACAGAAGAGGAAATCAGATCTCCTGTTTACTCCAGACTGAACTCACTTTTTATCTTCCGGCACAAATTCAATGAATCAGCTGAAGTTCACAGTTTATACTGAGGCAGCGACCTCTGCTGTGACATGAAAATCATCACCGTACCAAGAAACTGTAAACCTGAAGCAGAACGAGTAATGGGAGCAACGAGAGAGCAACGAGTAATAAGAGCAACGAGTAATGAGAGCAACGAGAGAGTAATGAGAGCAACGAGAGAGCAACGAGTAATGAGAGCAACGAGGGAGTAATGAGAGCAACGAGAGAGCAACGAGTAATGAGAGCAACGAGAGAGTAATGAGAGCAACGAGTAATGAGAGCAACGAAGGAGTAACGAGGGAGTAATGAGTAATGAGAGCAACGAAAGAGCAACGAAAGAGCAACGAGTAATGAGAGCAATGAGAGAGTAACGACAGAGTAACGAGGGAGTAACGAGGGAGTAATGAGTAATGAGAGCAACGAGAGCAACAAGAGAGCAACTAGTAATGAGATTAACGAGAGAGCAACGAGTAATGAGAGCAACAAGAGAGCAACGAGTAATGAGAGCAACGAGAGAGCAACGAGAGACTAATGAGTAATGAGAGCAACAAGAGAGCAGCGAGTAATGAGAGCAACGAGAGAGCAACGAGAGAGTAATGAGTAATGAGAGCAACAAGAGAGCAACGAGTAATGAGAGCAACAAGAGAGCAGCGAGTAATGAGAGCAACGAGTAATGAGAGCAACGAGAGAGTAACGAGAGAGTAACGAGGGAGTAACGAGGGAGTAACGAGTAATGAGAGCAACGAGAGCAACGAGAGAGCAACGAGTAATGAGAGTAACAAGAGAGCAGCGAGTAATGAGAGCAACGAGAGAGCAATGAGTAATGAGAGCAACGAGAGCAACGAGTAATGAGAGCAACGAGAGAGCAACGAGTAATGAGAGCAACAAAAGAGCAACGAGAGAGCAGCGAGTAATGAGAGGAACGAGAGAGCAGCGAGTAATGAGAGCAACGAGAGAGCAGCGAGTA
>LKNJ01008119.1:3799-13951 GCA_002120245.1 Maccullochella peelii | reverse complement strand
CAGCAGCGTGCCTCCCTGTTACACTGAAACAACTTCCGGGTGCACTGAAATTATTTTACACGCACACAAGTAGCCTGCATCCCGCTGCATGTGAACATGTATTTCAATGTTTGCACCCTAAACGGCCTCCCATACTCAACGCACTGCAAAGACACTGAACGCACCGCAGAGACACTGATAGCGTCACATGGACTTGAACACACCACGCAGAACACAAACTTGAACAAAATTAAACTGATCTGAACTAAACTGGACTAACGCATCACTTCTACAGCACACCCCCCCACTGTGACCCTGAGTGACCCCCACCCTCCACCCTCCCGCGGCTCACCTTTGACCTTTAGTTTACGTTTACACTCATCCACACGTGACTCATTCACTCAAACATTTACAGAGTCACTAATGAATGCTGTTTAGTGATCTGCCCGTGTGTGTGTGTGTGTTAATTATTCTGGGTCTGACCTTGTCAACCACTAACTGGCACTCTGACACACACACAGTCAGCGGTGTCACCACAGCGCCCCCTGCTGGCCACAGATGTTTTCGCTTAATATTAAAAGGAATGATGTGTTCTGAGTAAACTGTGTGATCCAGTAGCTCCGTGTGTCCGGACGCTGCCTTAGTTTAAAATGAGAAAAATCATTGACGCTACAAACAGAGACTTTCTGGCTGTTTTGGCCTCATAAATAACTTAAAGGATTAATTGATTATCAGAAATGTTACTGATTAATTTTCTAACAATCCACTTTTGGAGTTAACAGTACAGAATCTATAGATTTAGCTTTCTAAATGATTTATTTCGGTCTAAAAACTTAGTTGAACTCGATTCTGGGCGGTTTCTCAGAGCTGCGACAGTCTGCTGCTATGACAACGGAACGTGATAGCGTGTGCACGTGCTCAATTACGTCCAGGTGCGACAACAGCTGAGCGCAAAGCTGCTTCTGATAAGAGCAAATCAAACGGGCTGGCTCAACTGTGGGCTTAAACGGTGCGTTGTCGCTGCTGAAGAGAAATGTCTCAAGTTTAAACCTTAAAAGCAGCTTGAACGTTCCGTTTTGAGGCGGAACGGGCTCCGTTTCCGTAACTTTAATGAGGGAAGAAGCTGAATTTGGTAAGTAACAGAAGAAAAGTGCGTTTAGGTGAGTCATTAATTGGTTTGTTGCAGTTCCGGCGGACTGGGACTGAAGTTTGATGGTTCATTAAGCTTTTTAAAGTTTATTTAAGGACGTTTGTGATTTTTGAAGTTGTGACAGTTTGGTTTCTTTCCGTGTCTCTGCAGGTGAAACCTCCAGCGCTTCACTTGCAGTCTGGGGACTCACAGGTGTTTCTGACTGGCTGACACCCAGGAGAGACCGCCAGGTAGATTCCTAATGTTTGTGTTATTGTTTAACTTATGATTAAAAAATATCTTCACACAAGCGGATGGTAAGTGTCCCTCATTAATGCTAATAACTAGCACTGTTCTGTTGGCTTCCAGCTTGAAGACCGGAAGGAGCAGCACGTTACCTGCCTGCACCTGCGACACAGCAACAGACCTCAAGGTGTGTTTTATTTTACATGTGTAGATTTAATGGTGTTTTAGGTTTTTCTAGGTGATAACTTTAGTGAACTGTCTTTGCAGAATGAGCCGATAAAATAATGCATTTTGGGTTTAATTGACTTTAATCAAGTCACCGAATTAGAGTGACCTTTAACCTTCAGGCTGTGATCATTGTGACACAAACGAACAAGACAATAAACCAAAATGTTTTGATTTCGGTTTTTTCCGGTTTAAAAATTACGTTTTCCAAACAAGTTAAACCAGATCAGTTAATCTGTGACGAACTGTTTTGCATTTTAAAGCTTTTAAGCATTTTAAACAGATTCCGTTGATGTATTTCCAAACTAATGTTTCTTAATTTCTCAGATTTATGGTCTGAAAAGCATACAAGGGTTTATGTATCTCATTAAACTTAATCCAAATGGCTTATTTAAAATAGATTCAAATACGTTTAACTGATTAAAACTGTGTTAGTGGAAAAAGTGAATAGAGCGACATGAATGGAGACAGAGCAGCTGTTAACATCTGGGCACGTTTCTTTTTTAATTGACATTTGAATATCTTATTTTTTTTTTAACTGTGTACGTCAGGAAATGTTGGTTACTTTCGCACAACTTTATGTAAATAAATGAGCAGCGCCAGTTTGTGTCTTCATCCTCCTCCTCCTCAGAAAGATTAGGTTTTAATACTGCGGTTTCTCCTGCAGAGAAACGTATAACTTAAAATCACCGAGTCTCGTGTTAACGTTTGAAATTAGTGTATCTTTATTTCCCTGTAAAGAAGAAGAACACGACGAAGCCTGAAATCATCTGAGACAACAAATCGGTGTCAGTTCAAAGGGTTCCTGGAATCCAAACCTCATTTTCAGTGATTAAAACCAAACTCCGTTGGGCAAAACTGTTATTTTCTGATCGCACTGCCACAGTTTCGTTGTTTGACTCGAACATGAAATTAAAACATTTGTTAATGTGACCTTTGAAAAACAACCGTCTTTAACAAGCAATTTGCTGTTTTTTAGATTCATGAGATGTTTCGGATCAAAACGAACTCGCCCGAAACCAGCAGGTTGTTTTCGTGTAAAAATCTCATCTTTAGACCCAGTTTATCCACAAGTGTTATTAACCTCTAAGATTGGATTTCTTTAAATATAAGTGAGAAACGATCAGCGCGTGATTTCTGTCCGATCCTTCATCACAAAACCAGAAACTTTGTTATAAAGAACAATAAAAGTTTGAAACGAGTAATTATTTGTTAAATGTTTGTCTCGCCGGCATAAAATAAATCCTAAAGAGTTTAACCTTATTTGAAATTAGTGGCATCATTTCTGGCCAAAATATAACAATATCGACTTTGTTTGTATAGACGTTTAAAAGAGTTGCGGCAAACAAAGACTCCATCCATCTGTTTAACATGGACTTAATTATAAAGAGGGTTTAATGGATCAGAGGGGAAAGAAACGTCACAATCGATCAAAAGCGTCCGTTTGATATCAGGAGCCAATCAGAGCTGAGATCAAAGTCATCTTTACAGAATCATTTATGAGTTTCTTTATTATTCAGATTTAAACAGAAAACAATGTTTCTAGTGTAAAAATAAAAAGTTGTTTCTTGTCACCTGTTGTTCAGGTCCTGTCTGTGTAGAAAGATGGACGCGTTTGACTGAACTGCAATACCCACAAGTCCTGTGTGCTCAGGTCAATGAACGGCGTGAGGCGCTGCTGCCCCCTGGTGGCGGGACCGTGATCTGTGTATCCTGGCGATACTGGCAACTTCATTTAATGCAACTGGCCATAAAGTCTGACTGTTCTTGTTGAGTCCAGAAATCCCAACAGCAAGTTATAGAATCTTTTAATATAAAGCCAATGGGGGAGAGTGTAAATGTACGTTGTTGCTTTTAGTGTTTTATTTTTTCCTTGTGGAAAGAGACTTTAATGGTAAAATAAATAGTTCATTTATTTATCAGTCCAAATATATAGATGAGGTTCATTGTGAAATGCTGTTGATCACTCTGTTGATGTTGCCGATGCTGCAGGTGGAGCAGCGTCTACATGGTTGCTGGGAACTGCGGAGGAATCTCCAGGTGAGTCCAAGTCCTGTGGATCTTCTCCACTTTAACTGCTCTTGTCTTTTATTAAATAAAAAGGTCAAAAGGATTCTTGTTTTGTCCTAGTTTGTGATGTAGTTTTACCTTTATGCAGCAACAGCAGTTATTTTGCAATCTCAGAGCTTTAAATCTTTCAGAGAATTGTATATTTTTCATATAAAATGTCACCTTCTAGTTTGTGTCTTAGTAGTTTGTTAATTATATTCATCAGCATTATGCAATTTTCCATTCTGTGTCAATGTTGAACTACCTAAAAGTTCATTATGATGTTGTTGTTACAGATGTGCAGCTAAGGAGATGTCCCCAGAGGTGAGATGTTTTGTCACTTTAACTAGCTGCTGTGTTTAATATGGAAAGCATACAACAGTTATGTTTGATCTACAGGTCATAGAAGATTCAAATGTTTCTTTTAAAATCAATGAATCTCACTTGACTAATTATAACATTTAAATGTGGTAGAGGAATTTCTTTAATTGTTTTAAATCAATTAAGTTGATTTTACTAACCTGAGATTAGTATTCATTTCAAGCATAGTCTGTTTTGGAGGAACATGTACCTGCATGGCATTTGTTGTGTAGTTTAAGGAAGTGGTGCTTACAGTGACATTAGTATACAACAAGATGCAATAAATGTTTTTTTGCAAGATTTGTGTTTTATCCTGTACATGTTAACTTTCAACTATGTCCACAGGAGGTGAACTGCTAAAGCTGAACACTTCTCACCCTGGTTGCCATGTATCAGAAGGGGAGGAACCAGCAGTTTATCCAGGTCCAACCTAAGAGAATAAAGTGCCTTTTCTTTTTTAAGTTGGAATCTAGTACATCAATGTGTGCAGAAAAGCTACTTTCATTTCCAGTAAGCGCACATACAGTTCCTCTGTGCTCACATTGATGTACTTAAGTCCAACTTAAGGAGAAAAGGAAAGGCACTTTAGCCTCTTGGCCGGACCTGGGTAAGTTGGTGGTTCCTCCCCTTCTAAGGACACAGGGCAATATAACTGAATATGTGCACATTTCTAATAATCTACACAAGAATTCAACAATAAAAAGTTAGATGCATTTTATTTGTTTGTTTATGAATGGACTGTGGAAGGTGAGTTGGTGTCAAAAACTGAGGAGAGAAACTAGATAGAGAGAAGAGAGAAACGAGATGGAGAGAAGAGAGAAACGAGATGGAGAGAAACAACAGGAAACAAACTAGATGGAGAGAAACAACAGGAAAGACGAGAAACTAGATGGAAAGAAACTAGATAGAGAGAAACAACAGGAGAGAAACAAGAAACTAGATAGAGAGAAACAACAGGAAAGAAACGAGAAACTAGATAGAGAGAAACAACAAGAAAAAGATATGCAACAACTTCAGCTCTGTGGTAGCTGACTCTTGCTTGGAGCCTCTGCATTGGCATGCCAGTCATAGTATGATGACTAGAGATGAGACCCATTTAACAGTTTATTGTCTTTGCAGAGGATTTCCACGTAAAAGCTGACGAGCACAGATGATTTAACTGCTAGAAAAAGCAAATGGAAAACAATTAGCAAAACAACACTCATTCACCATTAAATAAACAAACAACAGCAAATAAACATCCATAACTTACTCAGATCACGCATCTGGTGCCCATTCAGCTGGAGAAGACCACATACAGCCCAACATGCTGCAGCAAACAAAGGAGAAACTGAGTAGGGCCTGATCAGGCCTGTTATTAGGCACAGGTGCGGCTCAATAGGTAGAGACAAGTCCCGCCCCCCTTAGGATCAGACAGGAAGGAGGATTTCAACTAGATAGAAAGAATTAAACCTGGGCTATATACGAGATAAAAATGAATGCGTGTTTAAACACCTTTACACCTTCTGATCCAGTGACTTTGAAGTCCAACATTCAACAAGTGAAAAGATAAAAGCCCAACAGCTTAGACCCAAGTGGGAAGGGGACTCGGTGGCATGCTGGGTTAGGAGTTGGGCTCAAAGACGCTAACGGAGCGTCAACCCGAGTTAAGGTTCAAATCCAACCCAGCACGTCACGGGGAAACTGGAACCTCGGAGGATCGCCCTCCAAGTCTCTCTCCTCGGAGGTGGTCTCCCTCCTCCGTATTTGGGAGGATGGGAGACCTGGGGGTGAGAGACATGGGGGGTCATCCTCCGAGGGTCTGGAGAGGCACAAGCAGGGGGTTATGCAACAGAGATTTAATAAATTAGTTCATAAAGAATGTTTAGTAAGCAATAATTGATTAAACTTTTTCCAACTTGTAATATAAGTAAATGCATTAGAAGTTTTTAATTCCACCTTTTAGAAATACAATATTACCAAATATACCAGAGTATGTTGGATTAGCTTTAGCGGCTGGAGCTAACAAACTGCTCAGAGCACAAAATCCTAACTTCACTTCAAATCAGCACAATATGATGAGGAAGTAAACAGGGACAGTAGGGTACAGGGTAGTGCCGGAGCCGCCTCCTCCTCATTGGCCGAGGGTCTCCGTGGGAACGTGACCGTCCAGGAAGACGTTATTACCTGTTGAACAAGTTAGAGAAACAGGATGACGCCAGGACACATCAGCTGATCAATTTCTGAGATTATAACAAATTCATTGATAACCTTTTTAAAAGCACATAGAAATAAATGTAAAACCTGTTTCATGGTCAAATCACTCTCTAGCTGAATGTAGATATATTTACACGTATGTACAGCTGGATATAACACTCATTCATCAGTGAATGTGACCCGTCACAACAATCCTACTTTTATTGGATTTATTTATGTGATGTTTCCCTAAAACCTAAAAAATAAATCTTTTACTAAAGTCAGTCTGCAGCAGCTAAGAGGAGGCCTTGTTTTTTTTACAATTCAAAGCTTTTAAAGACTTTCCAGGACCTAACAGAAAACAAAGTCTTCAGGCGTGTCACATGTTGACTGTGTGTGTTTTTATTGGAGTTTTACCTGCTGGGACGCTGAAGGACGCGGTGATGACTCCAGACAGGTGGTGCACCTGCAACACACGGAGTTACAGAAGGATGAAAACCCCAAAATAACAAACATTCAAGGCTTGGGGTCAAACATTACAGCAGCTCTTCAAGACGACAACTGTCAAGAGTTTAAGTCTTGTGTGATCAATAAAAGCTCTTCATTAAATCTGTGTCCTTCTGTATTGAATGTAGATGTCACTGTGCAACATGTCAATTCTCCATTTCATGTTTGTGCTTTCATATTCTCTGTATTTATTACTGGATGTGGCAATATACCCCGATTAATGTGATGTCTTTCATTATTAATCTATTCCTTGGCATCAGCTGGAAATGTCCTTTGTAAGAGTCCAATTCAAGCACTTTCAAGATTTCTCATGACATCTAAACTGTTGCTGTAAATACTTTCCAAAACAGTTTGGGACAAAAAATACACACTTTCACATTATCAATGAACTGAATGAACATGTAATCAATAGGAGGGTCCCTGAAACACTATTATATAGCCAGCCACTATAAAGCTAATGTAAATCCCACCACTGAATACTTCCGGCTTGCCACGCATCCAGTGGAGGAATGTACTTAAGTACATTTTGAAGTACTTGTACTTAACTTGGGTATTTCCATTTCCTGCTACTTTATACTTCTACTCCACTACATTTAATTACTAGTTAGTTTGAAGATTCATAGAATTAAAATAAAATGAAAATCAACTAATAAATGATGTATTATAGATTCATCTACCCAACAGTATCTACAGTAATTAAAATGATGCCCGTAATTACAAAGATGAACATAAAGAATAAGAATCCAGTTATAAATTCTGCACTTTTACTTTTGGTACTTTAAGTATTGCTTATACCTTTTTTTACTTAAGCAGGAATTTTACTTGTAACAGATTATTTCACACTGTGGTATTTAAGCTACTTTGAAGTAAGAGATCTGAGTTCTTCCTCCACCGAACTTGGATTCATCAGTTGGTATTTTTCCCAGCCATAAACTATAAAATTAGTTAAAATTATTAAATTTATTAGTTGAAATGGTTTTATCTCAAATCAAAGTTAGACGATAACGCTATTTCTGGTTCTCTGGAAGGAACTTTAACATTGGATTACTCAAAAACTACACAAGTAAAAGTAGTTCATAGTCCTAAATATTGGGCCCATGACATATTGATGGATGGTAACGTAATGGACTCCCGTCAGTTGGCTTTACTTACCGTTAGCTTAGCTCAGCGCTCATCATGCCGGTGATTTCCTCCGACACCAACAGCAGGAAAACTAGAACAAAAGCGACAAAAAAACACCATGTTCCTTCTCACAATCATTTGGGACAGTCTGACCGCGGAGCCGTTTGTTTATCCGCCCCAAACAGCCAACTGTACAGACGGCGTTAGCATGTTAGCTGGAAGCTAACGTTAGCTAACGTTAGCAACAGAGCGTTTGTGTTTGTGTCGCCTCTGACTGACCTCACAAACTCCACTTCTTCTTCTTCTTCTTCTTCTTCTTCTTGTTGTTGGTGGTGACCTCTGACCCCTGTTGACGTGGACTTGACCTGACTGTGGTGGACTTGGACATCACACATTGGAAGTAGACTTACTGATGAAAAGTGGCACCATGACTGGATTTAAAATTATTATAAAATAAAGTGGACTTTGGTTAAAGGACGTTTTGAAATAAAAACTGCTTGAGGAGGATCGGTGGGTTTTAAAGACCAGAGTGTCTGATCCAAACCCTCAGTGTGCTAACAACCTGTTCAGCACGTTTGGTGGTCGAGTGCGTTGGCGTCTGGGAGGCTGATCTGAATCCCGCTGGTTCGAATCCCGCTGGCAGCATCCACCCTGCAGCGTGGGGGCCGTGTCCCCTCCAGATGCCTCAGAGACAAAACACAGAATGTGTTACTGAAATATGGAAATAATAGCGACGCCTTATTGTTTCATAGTATTTTAATATTCCATGTTATAAATATCAAGATCATGAGAGGAAATGATGAACATCAGCTGTGACAAAACATTCAGAGACAGAGACTGAATGTAATGACTGCAGCGGTGAATAAAGTGCTTCCACTGCTTCATCGTGCCATTACCTCGCTCTCCCTGAACATACGAGAGAGACAGTGCGTGTGTGTGTGCGTGCGTGCGTGCGTGCGTGTGTGTGTGTGCGTAATGGCTTGAATGGAGGTTCAAGGCTGTGAGCGCAGTCTAATGGGTTTATATTTACCTGCCTGCCTCCACATGCTGCTCAATTTGTTCCATTAGAAAAACAAAAAAATAGCCCTCGACAGAAACGACTTTACTACAACAGAAAACAAATTAAAAGGGATTAAAGAGTCAAGACGAAGCCTGAACTATAATGAACTACAATAAATACACTAAAATTATTTTAGTGGTGTGCGGTCGCTGAAAGCTGACGTATTGCACACCGAAATACTTCAAAGTGTCACGAGACGGGGGACTCTAAAAGAACCGAACACGGAGCTCTGAGGAGAGGATCAGTTTATATGTTGATCCATTAACGCAGGAGACGCAAAGCTTAAAGACGTCTTAGCAGATGTGGAGCCTTCAAGACCGGTTCCAAGTGGTTCAGTGGTACTATAGAAAACGCCTTAGTACACTTGGAGATTTAAAGAGAGGCTGTTTTTAGATGCAGAGCCCTAAAAAGAGGGTTTTTTCAGACCCAGGGCCAGGAGGAGAACGTCTCTGAGCCATAAACAGGTGGACGTAATATTCTTCACCTGTCCCCAGTGGTCCGTGTGCAGTTTCATCATTAGTGACACTGAGGGTTCAGACAAAGGCAGGTGTGTGTGTAACTGTACACCCTGACCTACAGGTCTGAATCCCGTCTTCCCCCCGATGACGGCATGTCGGGTCGGTGTTAATCTGCCAAATCTGCCGGCTGACATTTAACACGCAGCAGCAGAGTGGGGCGGCGTGTGTGTGTGCGTGTTATTCTTTAATTGCCCAGAGAAAAGCTGCAAACAGACATAAACATAATAAAGTTAGTTTGACAATGTGAAGAAGGAACTGATGCACATTACAGAAAAAGTCTAAACTGAAAATGAGTGAAAAGCTTTTGGAGCTACAAGGTTTTCATGGGAAACAATGTGTGTGTGTGTGTTGGGGGGGGGTGATATTTCATTGATTGTCCGTTTTCTTGCAGCAGCGTGTGTTTACGTGTGTGTGTGTGTGTGTCCTTGGCTGACAGTATAAAAGTCGGCCGAATCGTCGCAGCGACAGAAATCTGCACCCGACGGCCGAGCGACAGGAAAACAGCAATAAGAGAAGAAGAAGAAGAAGAAGAAGAAGAAGAGCGACAGGACGGAGCGGTGAGACTCTTCATCATTAATATTTAAATATTATTTAAATACTCTTTTCAGAAATATCCACAACTTTACTAAATATTCTTTCAGAAATTCTTTATAAATAACAGTCAGAAAATTATTTACCACATTGTTAATTATTATTACAGAATCTACACATTACATTAAAGAAAATATTAAATACTATATATATATATATATATATATATATATATATATATATATATATAT
>LKNJ01008118.1:0-10445 GCA_002120245.1 Maccullochella peelii | reverse complement strand
AAAACGTGAAGCGCTGTGAATACTTTCCGGATGCACTGTAGTTCACCTCCCACTGATTCCTCTATGCTAATTAATGAATTATCTTTGCTAATTGAATAATTACAAAGCCCTTTTCAGTGCTGCAGAGGAAATCATTTGAAGTCTTAATTCAGTGCCATGCTTATTTGCAACCCCCATTTGCTTTATATGAAAACACTCACAATGAATTTAATCTCACTCTCAGCTTTTTAAAAACAATTTCTCATGAAAAATGCTTGCTTTGCTTTCAGCGCTATGCTTACCTTCAAACTTGGTCTTCAAGATGAACTCCTTGTAGAACCTTTTGCCATTACCTGGTTTCATGGCATCACAGACCTTGGATGTGTTGAAGCATACAGCTTGCCTCATGTTGTGCAGAGCATAGGCCATGGCATAGACTGCGTTTACCACAAACATGATCTTGGACTCCTGCTCAAAAGTTCCACCTCGTAGGCTGCGTTCACTGCAACCAGGTTCCTGGAGGCTACAGCCAAACCGGTGCTCCCAGAACTCTTTGAACCACGGGTTCCTTGTGTTGGTGTATGGGTTCAGCTTGGTGAAGTAGTCTTCAAACTCTCTAATTGGGTAGGAGGCCAGCTCGATGGTGAAAGCCCTGTCTGCTGCGGTCTCGCTGCCCCTCACCACACTCTCCTGCGCTCCCCATCCATCACTGGCCACCCAGGTGAAGGTGGCGTTCATGCGAGCAGCGGCCACCAGCAGCTCACGGGCATCTTCACTGCGTGTGAACAGGACGACCACCTTGGCATTGGACTTCTGCTGCAGAGAGCGGATCACATTATCGTAGCTCTGGCGGTTCATGGAGCGGCTCACCTTGGCTGAAGTGGCAATACAGATTTGGCGAGTGCGAGCCTCCTGCTGGAAGGCATCAATACCAGTCTCACCATAGTCACCCTCTGATGCTACTGTTGACACGTAGGTCCAGTTGAAGTAACGCAGGATCTCAGCCATGGCCTTGGCCTGGTAGAAGTCAGGGGGCACAGTGCGGGCAAAGTAGTCATAGCGGGTCTTATCGCTGAGCTTTGAACTGGTGGAGGCATAGCTGATCTGAGGGATCTGGAACAATCGCAAGAGGTTGGCCACCTAGAGTAAGAGAAGGAAAATATTTAGGTTTATTATGTGGCTGTAAAGCTTCATCTCATACTTGCAAAGCTTTTATTAATATGCTTTTTTTAAATCTTGCTTTTTATATATATTTCCCTTTTATTGGATATAGTTTCATAGTATAGAGTGACACAAATCCTGGTATGCATAAAGGGTCCCCTGCTAGAATCAAATTAAGGACTTTGTTGCCATGGTATGCATCTTAGACTGCTCACCAGGATGCCATGGGAAACCTTTATTTGATGAGGAGAATTGTACACATCTTGTATTTTGGGGAATTTTAGCAGTTACTGTAGGTTAATTTATATATTGCATGGGTTAATGTCAGTGATAGGAGTTTATTATTATTATAATTATTATTGGTTAGGGTTAGGGTTGATAATGTTATAGTTGCCTTGTATTGGATTCCTACCATTGGCATTTATGGTAGCGTTTTAAAAAAATCCTACAGTCGCAAAGGTTCTTGAAATGTGCAAAAACGGATTTTTGGGGCAGCGGACACAAGCTGGGAACACAGTGTGAATTGCCTATTTATAAATCCTGCAGACATGGACAGCATTATAGCATTAATTCAAAGTCGTGTTTCTGGCCACCTAGTGAAATCACTCTCCTTTTTTCTTCTTAACCAGAGCGGTGAGAGCGAACCAAAACAGTACATTTGCGGGACAGAAAACCAAAACACTGAGCTAAAATACATTATAAAGCTCCATAGAGCTGAGGGGAACTGCAGAGTTGATAGAGGGTGATATATCTGAATATTTCTGTCATTCATAGTAATTTTATCCATTGTTATTCTAAAAATATTGATTATAGCAACTCTAACAGATCTAGAGTGATACAGCTGCAGATGCTTGTGCAGCTGGAAAGCATAACGATTGCTCAATGTTACAACATTCTTGGTTTAAATGGCACCTATGATAGCTGACAATTTTGAGTGAGAGAGTGCTGCAAGTCTTTTAACTTATAGATATCCATCTGGTCTGTAGGTGAAGTGGAGCCATTAAAGGCCAGAGCTGCTGTCTGATGTGCTTCAGCTCTGTGGCAGTGGAAACAGCGACAATTCAATGTTCCTCTATCTCAAACTGTTTACTCTGTCAGGGATCCACATCACCAGCAGCTAGTGCCACAAATCCCTTCACAGATAGTGCCAGATAACAACAGCAACAATGGCACAGAGATAAGAATTGTATATGTGTGTTTTGCTGCGTTCTCGAGTTCTGTTATTCAAGTCTCATGACAGATTCTGCTAGACACCTGACCCAGACAAATATATTGATTTCCTTGTGGAGATGATAGTTGGTGGTGCTGAGTTATATGATAATCCTTGACTGAAAACTCAGCGAGGCATCCATGTTGGACACAAGCCTGCTGAAATGATTGTGTCAGTGTGCTAACATAAAATCATGGTAATTATTTTTCCACACAGCATTACAGAGCTAACTATGCCAGAGAGCTGGTGAAAACTTGCCATTTTGCAGAATTCCTCATGAGATGCAATGGTGATTAGTGAATACCCATGAGCTTCAATATGACTACCTCCTCCCTCAGGCATCATTGTATGCCTGGAGGCTTCCCAAACAATGGCATCCCCATGGATGTAATTGGACCCTTCCACACTCACACTAAGGCCTATTAAAAGTGCTGTTCTCTGTTACAGCTCACTCATTCCAAGCCACAAGAACTTAAACAGAGCTATCAATCCTTTCTGTGATATTATAAATTACAAGTGTTATATACTGCAGAATTCTGCATGTGGCTGAACATGTTACTCAACAATCTTTTCTTAGTCATGCTAGCAACATGGCTCTAGGGTCTGTCTGTCTGTCGGTCGACTGGTTCATCACTTTGTTCCAGACTGAAATATCTCAAAAGCTATTTTATAGATTGCCATGAAATTTGTTACATACATTCATGTCCCGGTAAGGGTGAACTGTAATAACTTTGGTCCATTGACCATCATGTCAGTTTTTGTATTTGTCCAATATCTTGGTTTATGACCAAACTAATGATTCCAGTCAGCCTCAGCTGTACTTTGTGTTAAGTGCTAAATTGTTAATGTTAGCAAGCTAATGCGCTAAACTTTTAAATCTTTATCGTAGCCAAGTTTATTTTTATTATATATTATATATATTTTATATTATATACATAATATGTACAGTATATATATATAATTTCTATTATAATATCATTTCATTTATATTAAATAAATATGGAGCATAATCTAACAAGAAAAATATAAGAAAGTGAATAAAATAATAGAATAGTGCAACCTCACAAAGCATGGCTATGGACTCTATTTCTTGTTTATTTTTTACTTCCATTTAAGAGTTTTCTTCCATTACTCTCTCTGATTGCACAATTCTCTCCTTCAGACACGTTCACCTTTTCATTGCTATGGCCAGCCTTAATATAAAGTGAAGCATTTGTAAACATACATTACTGGACTGAGAAAAACAGAGGAGACTACTTGGCATCGTATATTCAATGCAAACACACTGTTTGGCCTCAGAAATGACTGACATTAATACTGATCTGCGAGCGGCTGTGTGCTTAACCTCCTTCAGCTAAAACACCCCAAAGACAAGAGCCAGCAGAAAACAGGCACACTATAAGCTCTTGAGGGGATGATTGGAGTAAATATGATGTATTTAGACAAGCACACTGCACCCAGCAGTAGTCCTCTCCACTGTTTCAAGTAGAATATAGGGCAGAGGTCTCAACAAATTACCCACTGAGCGATGTGATTTCTGTTGCTAATGTATGGAGAAGCCTGATTAGATCCCTGCATGTACTGACTCATTTATGTTGCCTGGGATTTATACAGTATTTTGTATGCAGCAGGCTAACATATGAGCAGCCACACTGAGTCAGTCACTCACACTTGCATGGTAATAAGGTAGTTTCCTCTTGCAGGGTTTTCAGACAGGCAGTTGGCCATCATCAATAGATTCTTGGAGAAGCTTGAGAGCGCACCTTTCAGGATGGCACTGGAGTGTGTGACAGTAACCGTCTGTTCATCCTCATGCGGTACTTCCCGCTCGCTCTCTCCATTGACAAGTCAGATAAGAACACAACCACAGTACTGACTCAGGGGTATCATACTGTAAATTTGCTCTCATTGCATGAGACTCCACAAACTCCAAACTCCAGCCACTGTAGTAGATGGTACAGTTTGTTAGGAGCTTTGCCAACACTCACACAAACCTTAATCATAACCAATACATACCTATAACTTTAGACTTTACCATTGCCTGAACCCATCCCTAGTAAAGACACAAACTACTTTAGCTTGTTTGGATCACAAATGCAGTAATTTGAGGCACCAATTAGGTGCTCTTCACGGTCCACTGGTTTAAAATCCAAAAGTGGTCCCCAAATGTGATATAGTTTGGACCACAGTATCTAAAAAATAATATATGACAGAAGCATATTCACACCACAGCCTCCCTGTATGAGGTCGTCTGATTAGATTTTAAGGTACCATCTTGCATATTTTTTCATATTAACTATATAAAGTTTTTAAGTTTTTAAAATCACTAATCTTTTCAGATGTAGAAATCATCTGAAGAGTGCCCGTTTGTTGTGTGAGCACAAGTATGTACAAGTATACACAAAGAATTGCAGTATTTGTAAATCACTAGATTAATGACCTCATTAGCATTGCAGGTTATATCTAATATATCATGGTGATTATGGCAGCACATTACGCAGTTAAGGTCTTGTTTTGGTTCTATTATTTAGTAGCTTCATTAGTGAAACAGTGATTGTTTTCTATAATGTTTCCTTATAAAGTTATAAACTTATGTATGCCTCCTTCCTTTCAGTGTTCCTTTAAACGTCTTTTGGCAGTATAGCAGGCAGAAATATGCTCTATTATACACACAGTGCAGTGGTTTCATATTATTTTATACAGAGATTAATACCACAGTACAAATACAATATGTCACCATATGTCATGAAAAAGGGTTTCGCTGATTGCCATTCATTTCAGTGGCTTGTTTGGCAGACAGGGACTAAAAGTCTAGTCCGAGACTAAAACAAAATTCAAGTGTAAATAAATGGAATAGATATAATGTATTCTTTAATTTATATTGTTTCATTATGTTGCAGATTATATCATATTATTTATATTTCAAACATTAATGTCCATGAGAGACTGTGTTTGCAGAGTCAGTTTGTTCGACTTTCACAGTAGACGGAAATGATTCCACTGCCTTTTATTCAATTTGTGACTATTTATTCATATTGTGCACTGCACTGCAACTGCTCTGTAATTATCATTCTCTTTTTTAATCTATTTTTTTCTATTTTAACACATTACAATTTTATTGTATTTGTTTAAATCCTATTTCTGTGTCTTGTATATTTTGTCTTAATTACTTTTAAGTCTTATGTAAATCCCTTTGAAATGCCTTGTTGTTGAAAGGTGCTATATAGATAAGCTTGCCTTGCCTAAAATCTATAGTTAAAGACCCCCTCCACTCAAAAATGTGTTTTGCTTATTGTTCATTCACTTATATTTGACCTTTACTATGCAGAATAGTGTAAGAGTTTGACACTAGAAGTCTGTTTTCATATTCACCTGCTGAAGTGGGAAAGTTTCTGTGTGCTCACCTTAAATCTGAGTTTAACACGTGAGAGAGTGATAGATTAGATTAGATTTTTGTGGAGAAAACATGTCAGACAAATATTAGGACTCAAAGCAGAGCATTTTTAAATGTCTTAACACATATCTGGAGTGGATCTTTAAATAGAGAAATGCCTTTATTTGTGCCAACAAGAAAACATTCATAAGGATCCCATTTATAGGTCCGTAAGCTTTCTCCCTCACTTTTAGTACCAGTTTTACTCTTCCCTATGTTCCCTTTGTGACACAAGCTTCCAACAAATGTATTAAAAACAGCCCATGAATAATATGTAACGTGTGCTTAATGTTTACAGTGTGCAGTGTTTATAGCTATGTTCATGTTGTAGCACTCTCCTGTGAATCTTTACTGCAACTGTAAGTAATACTACAACTATCAAAGTAGTTAAACGTGTCAAAGAAGGTGGACTGCAGTTCAAGGACAAAGGGAACAGGTAAGATGGCAACGTGAGAGTACAGTACTACTGTTGTCTAGCTATGGGACAAACTAATAAATGCGGTATATTAGTGTATCAATATCATCATAATATGATTAATAGAAAAAAAAAGACTGCACGCATGTAACATTTTCAAGCTCCTCAGATCATAGTTTTTAGACTTATGAATCCATAAGCTCTACTGGGTTTGAAGTTATGATGTGTATAAGATGCAGTGAAGGAAGATATGCGACAGCTGGAACATGGTCTCTCACTCATGTGTCTGTCATGATTTCTTTCAACATGGAAAGTCCATCTGTATGTCCCCGAGGTCCTTGTCAAGCTGGGCCCTACAGTAGATACAGTAGATTGCATGCAGAGTGAAACTTCAGGATGTACAATGCACAATCCCAGCCACTTGCCAAAGGTCCAGAAATACATGTTATGTATAATGGATATAATCCACATCGCTACTACGTTTGGCATAATGTATTTGAATTGTATTAGTAAAATGTGACTGTTGCAATTAATAGCAAAACGTTGACAACAAAAATAAATAAATGTCCAGTGTGAATCATAGAGATATTTTAGTAAGTACATACATCCAATACTGTGCACATCTAATGACATGCAAGCAAATCTCTGAGGTAACATGCATTTATTGATTATATTAATTAATGTAATTGGTGAGGAAAAATGTATTCCAGATGCTAACTAGACAGTTTAACTCATTTTATGATTTGTTTGTTACTTAAACGTAGTGTTTCTCCTCAGTGTAGTACTTTCAAAATGCCAACTAACAGATCTTATACAAAAACTAGCTCAAATTATCTGTGCCTAGCTTGCATATAATTTGGGAATGATCTAGTTCAATTTCTGAATATGAGTAATTATTCCTGTAAAAGGGAAATCACACATAAATAGCCAGGCTAACTCTTAGCTCTCCTGGATACCAAAATACACCCAAGATAAAAAGAAATAACTTGAATCGATGACTTTCTATGTCAAGTGGCATCAGTTCACATGAAGATCTTGAGTATGTTATAATTCCATGACAGCATGTTGAAGTCATTTGGATATGATTGATGGTTTATGCAGCATAAGATATAAGAAAATGGTAGTCAAAGGCAATGATGGGTTTGCAATATTTTAATGTATGCAGCAGGTGAAATTTTGATCCAAACATTCACAGAGGAAACAGCATAAAGGCTAAATCATGCTATAGTTGATGGTGGAAGGATGGCTGAAACAGCAGAACACCAGTGTGACTTAACTGACCGTGCAACATCAAAAACATACATCTTAAACTAAAGACGAATTTTCTGTGCTCATCCACTTGCATCTAGTTTGTTCTCTCTAAGATCATTTGAGACAAACCCAAGCACCAAGTATGACATTCTTCAGTATGATTGCAGTGCCTCTCTCCATCCAAGGCTGATTCTTCCAAATTGGAAATTGGATCAACAACTTCGCAGTGCGGCACACCTCTGATGCGTTTGCTCGTTTGCATTTGTTTGTTTTTGCCCACTGATCTCTCAGCTCCAAGTTCATCTTGGCATTTTCTTGTTTATACCCGCTGCCAGTAAAGGAAAATCATACCAACAGCAGTGTAGACCGTGCAATAGACTGTGCCATTTTATCATATATCTGCTGGATCAGCTGCCCATCTGTCCTACAGCTGATGAGGATTATTTTTGATTTGAAGCAGCTTTGTTGGATCCTACCACCCTAAGTTTTAAACAGAGTGTAAATGGGTGTCATTTAATGGGAAAATGAGAAGACAAATGTTCCTCTGTTCATTTTAAATAAATGATCTGTCCTCAACTACCTCCGTCAAGTGCCCTCCTAGAGCATATGGGAGAGAGAGAATGATTGTACATCGTGTTCATACTTTTGAACATGCTTACTTCAGTTTGCATGTTAGCATGTTAATATAGCAACAGGTATCATTTTAACACACATGTTAATAACTACTGGACGTTTAAAGGAATAGTTCAACATTTAAAAAAATACACTTCTGTGAGTTAGATGAGAAGATCAAACAGAGACGGGCCAGATCACGCCACTGCAACTTTTCCCTGAAGCGTTCTAAAACAGTTTCTCCGGTTGATCCAATCTAGCACTGCATTGAATGAACTCTGAATTGACTTGGGTTCGGTCCAATCACAAACAAGAAGAGTTGTCCCTCCCTTTCCGTAATCTGAAATGTCATTGTGTTTTGTGTAATGTTGTTGTGTTTTGACCTTCAGGGCCACCGTAGACTACAGCATTATTAAACTTTTTTATGATTATGTTTAGGCACTCACAGAACTTGGTTAAGGTAAGGGAAACATTATGGCCTTGGTTTAATACAGAAAAAGTTCGCAGTGACTTCAAAGATAACATGTTTATTAACATTTAACCGAAACCACAATATTTCCCTAACCTTAACCAAAGTGCGTTTGTTGCTTACACCTTACACCTAACCACAGACGATATCAGGACGTGAACCCCGGCAACCACCTCCCATGCAGCTCAGGTGCGGTACATAAACGTGGTGCTTCATTCACTCAAAAAAATGTTGCCTCTGAACATAATCCAGGAAGCAATTACATTTGACACCACAACACACTTGGCAAAAACAATTTAGTAATACAAAAACGTAATTTGTAGGCGACAGGGTTGACGTATTATATTTTGATTTGTAGATATGGGAAACAATACAAAGTATTTTTTAAGTAACTTTTGGCCTTATTTCAGAATTTGATGTGATCTCATGTAAGGTATTGTTCAGGGAAGGCAAGGCTAGGCAAGGCAAGGTATTTATAAAGCACATTTCTTTACAAGTAAACTCAATGTGCTTTATGTGTGCTGCATTTGCAGACACCCACCCACCCAAAGAACCCACGCACACAAACACAGAAGCACATATACAACAAAGGCCTGAACAAAGATATTCAAAGCAGCAGATGCACATGTAAACAGGTATGTTTTATACTGTATATATTAATGTCTGCAGGTCAGAGCTGGGACTTAATATTAGCGCTTGTATAGCTGGGAATGCAGCAGCAGGAAGAAATGTGTGATGATCTGTTTGCATGCGCTATTTCGGGAGGAGACAATTCTTCACATTAAACTTACATCTATTATTTCCTCCCACAAAGCAAAACAATGCTCACCACAAGACCTTTCGAACCACTCTCAAGTACGAGGATACATCTGTGAAAAATGTTTCTCTTTATCATCTGCTTAGCTTAAATCTTTGAAATATCACTTCTCCTCTAGCACTTATGAAATAAACTTAAGTCCAGTCATTTTCATCGTTATTGAGACTGGAGTGCAGTGCTCCTGTCACACAATCTTAAGCACCGCTCTAAACAACAGCCACAGGTTCTGAGCAAAGACTGGTAATTTATTCCTGTGATACCGTGTGAAAAAACACAACTGCTCTAAGACAGACAGGATGAAGGGAAGTGCGTCTGGAAATCGATGGGCTAGCAATATGCGTCCTGAGTCAAATCAACCTTCCAGTCATTACAATGTTCCCATTTCCCTTCACTTTGAATGACATTCTGATGTGCTAATTAGGGAGCTGAGCTGTTTTCTCAGAATGTGCTAAAACTTCCAGGTCAAAAATAACAGTCTCTTGGAGAGGAGAGGAGAGGAGAGGGGAGGAGAGNGAGGAGGAGATGAGGAGATGAGGAGGAGAGGAGGAGGAGAGGAGAAGGAGAGGAGGAGAGGAGGAGATGAGGAGGAGAGGAGGAGGAGATGAGGAGATGAGGAGGAGAGGAGGAGAGGAGAGGAGGAGAGGAGGAGATGAGGAGGAGAGGAGGAGATGAGGAGGAGATGAGGAAGAGAGGAGGAGATGAAGAGAGGAGGAGGAGAGGAGGAGAGGAGATGAGATGAGGAGATGAGGAGGAGAGGAGGAGATGAGCAGGAGATGAGGAGGAGATGAGGAGGAGAGGAGGAGATGAGGAGATGAGCAGGAGATGAGGAGGAGATGAGGAGATGAGCAGGAGATGAGGAGGAGATGAGGAGGAAAGGAGGAGATGAGGAGATGAGCAGGAGATGAGGAGGAGATGAGGAGATGAGGAGGAGAGGAGGAGATGAGGAGGAGGAGAGGAGGAGAGGAGGAGGAGATGAGAAGATGAGGAGGAGATGAGGAGGAGAGGAGGAGATGAGGAGGAGAGGAGGAGGAGGAGAGGAGGAGGAGATGAGGAGGAGAGGAGAAGGAGAGGAGGAGAGGAGGAGATGAGGAGGAGAGG
>LKNJ01008116.1:0-10055 GCA_002120245.1 Maccullochella peelii | reverse complement strand
GTGAGTGTGTGTGTGTGAGTGTGTGTGTGTGTGTGTGTGAGTGAGTCTGAGTCTGTGTGTGTGTGTGTGTGTGTGTGAGTCTGAGTTTGTGTGAGTGTGTGTGTGAGTGAGTCTGAGTCTGTGTGTGTGTGAGTCTGAGTCTGTGTGAGTGTGTGTGTGAGTGTGAGTGTGTGTGTGTGAGTGAGTCTGAGTCTGTGTGAGTGTGAGTGTGTGTGTGTGTGTGTGTATGTGTGTTGACATCCCTCCCTCCACATGCTGCCTTCAGGTGCAGTTCCCCTCTGCTCCTCTGGGTGCTGCTGCTCCGCTGGTTCATGTTTTATCTCCAACAGTCTGAAATGATCCTCCACCATCAATAACTCCGTTTTTAATGATTTTTATTAACTAAGACTTTTACCTGATTAAATAAAGGGAAAAGGTTATTTTCAGGACTATAATGCTGAGTAGAGGTGGTGGAAACAGACTGAGGCCTCGTGTTAACACATGACGTGGTCCCTGCTCTCTGTGACTCTCACCAGAGTTTTACTCTTTAACGCCTCTGAAGCTTTCTGACGCTCTGCAGCATCAGTGTGTAAAACAGAGACGCTCTCTCTCAGATGGCTTCACCTCAACACTTTTTAGAGGCCTGATGATGTTTGAAGCTGATCGATGGAGACAAACACAGCGTTTCTGACTGAAAGGGTTAATTAAGCCAACATGTTGTATAAAAGTGAAAGTATTCTTCTTGTTGGTCACAAACACATTCATCAACACATCACTGTGTGCTTCATGTGAACGCCTCACAAGCAGGAAGAATCATAAATATATAAAACAATAAACTCTCTGCTGATGCTGCGTTTGGACGAATCAGACAAACCAGTTTGCAACCGTGTGAAAAGGTTACGTCAAATGTCAGCAGCACTCTGGGATTGATTGATAAACAGACGAAGCGTCTGTGTATTTATGGAGATGCTTTATCACTAATGGAAACAACAGCAGCTCTCTGCCATCATGTGTCCTCTGATCAATAATCAATCAAATATATGGTGTATAAAGAAAGGTCGCTTTCAGCAGGAGAGAAATACAGTTCATAAAGTAAAAGGTCACTTTGGACACTGACGACGTGTCCTCAGCGACTGCATGTAACACAACAACACATTCATCTTGAATGAGTCAGACATNTGGGGCGAGGAAGGTTGGAAATGAAACCACAGAAGTTGTATCCCTGATGATCATGAGCTCTTCTCTGGTGAAAGAGCTCCGGGTACCACGGCAGAAAACCGAATTAACAAGCAAAACAAGAAAAAACAACGCGCACCAACACACCGAGGCAGCCATCTGCGGCGCCATCTTGATTGTAGCCTTGATTGTAGAAAGGTCGCTTTCAGCAGGAGAGAAATACAGTTCATAAAGTAAAAGGTCACTTTGGACACTGACGACGTGTCCTCAGCGACTGCATGTAACACAACAACACATTCATCTTGAATGAGTCAGACATGGTGACACTGTGGTTCTACACCTGTGGACAGGTGTGGACGTGATGTCACACTCCATCAAGTCCAGTTTGGAGTATCTTTTTCAGCTTCTTCAGGTCTTCCTCTCAGGCTGCATGCAGGCCCAACAACCCTCACCAGCAAAGAACGGCAGGCTTATGTTGCCTGAAAGGCACAACTCAGGGCAAAATAAGTCCGTGTAGCCCTCTGTGGTTGATTATTGCTGTGAGCTCATGGTAAGAGACAGAAAGCTTGCTGTTCGTCTTCCTCTCTGTCTTATTACTTGTTTTCTTTTGTCCTTGTATAATTTGTGTGTTGCGTTCAGGGACGCTGCAGCCGGTCAGGGTTAACCAGAACAGGCAAGCTCTCAGGGTGACCGTGTTAACGGGTGAAAAGGACTGAAAACAGGAACCTTTAATGAATTTTGATGAATGAAGATGTGAATGTTTTACAGCGGATGAGTGTTCGTCCGCTCTGAGCCTGATGATGCATGGCCTCACCTGCAGACTGCAGTGTCCAGAAGGAGATTTGCATATTTATGTTGCAGGTCTGTGATGATCATATTTAAGATGATGATCAGCTGGAAGTGAAGTGAGCTGTGACTTTATGCAAATTGATGCGACCAGGTAACATTTATCTGGAGCGATGAACAGCTGATAGGAACAACTCCTCCTGTTAACCTCAGTGAGAGCAAGAGGCTGCTGTCCTTCCACCGAGTCACACTGCGGCCTTTACTTCATTGCTACCAACTTTCTTTCTTCATTATTTTTCCTTTGAATCCGTTTCCTAAATAATATATTCAGAGAGAGAAACTAGTTTTACATCATCAGCACCTAAAACATTTGGGCCGATAATCATTTCTATGACTTATAAGACTTTGATATCCCGGATTATAAAATAATGAATGTACAAACAGAACATCAATAAATGCAGACGCAGATTATTGAATTTAAAAAAGCACATTGTGCCAGCAGAAATGTTTCAGTGTGAGCAGCAAAGCTGATCTGAACACAGAAAACAGAATAATGCAGCTTTCTGTTAAATGTGTCATTAACTCTGTAACATCAGCTCATTTGTCAAAATTAAAAACTGGCATAAAGTTATTTTGGCCTTTAGTTTCTGCAAACTTAATAAGAGTCAGTAAGGGTTTGGAAAAGATTTGGAAGTGAAGTGAAGTGAAGTGGAGTCGATACTAAAAAAAAGGTCTTCTGAAGGATCTGAGAGCAGAAGCTCTTTCACCTTCTGTGACTTTATTATGATTTATTTGAAAGCAACAAACTCAAAATGTAAAAAGCATTAAATAGTTTCTAGGACTAAGACTCGTGGGTCTGGACTCGGGACTAGAAAAGACTTTGTCCCCCTCTGGAGCGAACAGGACAGCATGTGGGTGGACAGAGCTGAAGCTGCTTCATGATCAGAGACAATCAACAAAGCCATAATCACACTGTGGGCGGGGGGGGCAGGCAGATTTGGCAGGTCTTCTTGTTATTGAATATTTCCATTGTCACGGTAACAAAAGTGCAGCGATCTCTGCTGAAACGCTCACAAAGGAAATGCCTTCTTGCAAACCTCATGCTGAGCCGGGCACCTTTGTTTGTTTTTAATAAGCTGCTGGCGGCGTTGAGCCTCTGTCACAGCCACAGCTGAGCACGGTAAGGACAGCTCTCTGTGGGGGTCCACATCATCACGATGCTATACATGTTCATCTAACTGGGTCCAAACCAACGACATGTCAGTCCGTCTCTAAATACTGTCTGACTTCCTGTTTGTGGCTCTCAGCTCCAAGCCCACTGGTTCCTGCTGTCAGGGGACACCTCACAAATATGTAGTTTCATATATTTCTTTGTCCCGAGCACCATAAAGGTCTTAAAGAAAGGTAATATACTGTAATGAGTAGAGCCTTACAGCTCTGTTTACAGGAAACAGCAGAGACAGTCAGCTGTGATCCTGTAACCTGGTCATCATTATTTCAACAGTGTGTGTGTGTGTGTGTGTGTGTGTGTGTGTGTGTGTGCAGCAGTGATTCATGTCTGTCTGTTAGAGATATCTATCTTTGAGAGGCTTTGTGCAGGTTTTGTTTCAGGCTTTAGATCTCTGTGTGGAAGCTGAACAGTCATCACTCTGACTGCTTCAGCTGTCACACGTCAACACAACATCAGCTGATACACAGTTATAAAGTGTAGGTTAACTAAATAGATTAACATTTACATACATGTTTATGCGCAGCAACACAGCATAAAAATGTGCACTGAATTTATGTCCCTAAATAATCACCTTCCTTTTGTTCCTATCTTCCATCAAATCAGCAACAACATCAACAACATCAGCAGTGAGTCTTTTTAACTAACACCTATTCCTCCCATTACCAACAGGAGCATCACTGTGGTCTGTATGGTGACGTTCGTTCAGACAAACACTGGTGCTTTCTACAGGAGTCTTCTTCTTCGGTCCTACATGTCCTGAGGGGAAGCACGTACCTCCACTCTGAATCACACAAACATCATTCATCTTCAAACCTGCTGAGAAACGCTCTGGACTTTGGCTCCAGGGGTAAACAGACTCTCCGCTGTTGGAAACCATCGCCAGATTCTTCTGTGGCAGTTCAGGAAGTTTAACAGGACGAGTCCCAAATCCCACCAATGATCTGTCGACAGACCGTCTGCAGCCTCTCCTACTGGGGGCGCTGTTCCACATGTGAGTTCCCATATGAACCTACAAGAGGGCAGTCATTGGTTACCATTTTGGACATGCTGATATCTCTAGGCGCCTTGGGTGCCACAGGTGTTTAAAAGACTTACATTTCCAACAGAAATCAATTAATTTCACTGTAATTGTTGTGATCAACGCACTTGGTCTTGGAGGTGAATGAAACAAAATCCAACGCAGTCTAGCAGTGAGGAATTCTAGTGTTCACCCAGGGTTCAACTCCCGGTATGGGAATTAATATTCAGCCAGCAAAGGATTGTAGTGACAGTCAACATTACTGTATCAGTAAGGATGCATTCAGACCGACCACTGTGTCGCCCTGTCATTCATTTGAATGGAGCCGACGCAGGGTTACCTGGCAAAAAATGGAACCAGGCTCAACTTCTCATCATCTGGCAAGGTGCTACATTTAAGTACTCATTCCTGACGGATTACTTTTTAACGTGAATGCTGTGTTTCTGCTGTTTCTTTCGATTGTCGCAATGAAAAATGAAATAGTTGCTGCCATGATCATTTTCCAGAATTGTAAAATCCTGTCTGAGAGTATTACAAACCATTGCACAGTGTTTTGGCATCTGATTTAAACGCATTACTCTGTTAGTCCAACTCGACTTCATGGATCACACTTCATTCTCTCATTGGTTCCCGCTAAGAATACTGTGAGCGTAAGGGTTCTTGAGCAAAACACTTCTGCCTGGTCAAACTAGCACTTATAATTATATTATTTTGTTTCAGTGGAATTACTGCCATCAGCAACACTTGACAGTCAAGTCAACACTTGTTATGCTCTGACGTAGAGCTGGTGAAAGTCAAATTTATGACAGATCTCTCTCTACAAGAACATGCTGGCTGATTCCCATACCAGGAGTTGAACCCTGGCCACCTGGGTGAAAACCAGGAATCCTGACTGCTAGACCATATGGGACTTAAACGATTTCATCACAGTCATTTACACTCCAAAAGGTCTAAAAGATTTTGGCATGCAGAACTGTAAAACTACTAAATGGATTTATTAATATAAAATTTGTTGGATAAAAACAGTGTGGAAAATGTCAAATAAAAATGAGCTCTTTCAATGGAATCGCTGTGATGAGTGGATTCGATAGGAGGTCAAGTAAATTGGCGTTCAACATTGGTGAACAATGAACAGATAATGGCAATGGTTTGGTTATAACTCCAGCATACCCTGTGAATATAGTGATTTAGAGAGATCTCTCTACAAATTCATGCTAAATGTTAATTCCCATACCAAGAGTTGAATAGGCCGCCTGGGTGAAAACCAAGAATCCTAACCTCTAGACCATATGGGACTTGGACACATTTCTGTTACAGTGATTCAGACTCTCACATGAGGCCAGGCACACCCCAGGAATACAAGATTTTGTCCATTGTGGTAGGAGAGTGCAGAGAGTTCAGTTGAACTCATTGTTTGAATCAGAATATCGCCTGTATGTTGAAACTTCCTGAATTATTAATTGCTGTGTTGTAGATGAGCTGTTGCATTTCTGTCCCCTGAGAGTACCTGAACTTGGATTTAGTAGCACCTCCTTAGCAGTGTTAAAACTTAGGTTCAAAAACACAAGCACAAAAGCAGAACCTGTGTTAAGCTATGGGTCATTAAGTTCTTGCAGTGGAAAACCTCAAAAGACCTCAAAATAAATAGGTGAAACCAACCTTTAGATTTCCTTTGGTAGTAAACGCTCGTCCGCAGACAGCACAGGCAAATGGCTTTTCCCCAGTGTGAGTCCTCTCATGGATCTGCAGAGCACTGGAGGAGGAGAAGCTCTTCCCACAAGTGTTGCAGTGGTGGTGTTTGGGCATCCGGCGAGATGGTGCTACAGCACATTCAGGGGACTCAGAAACAGAGGAGCTCTGTGAATGACCAGAAAGATCCTTGCCACTCCTAAAAAAGGAATTCAGGAAAGCAGTCATGTCTGTGTTTACAGCTTGTGAGCCAATGGATAACATGGAGCCATTATGGTTGAGTGCTTCGTTAGGATTGGAGGGTTCAAAGAGATGTGTTGGGAAGTCCCTCATTTGATGTGTGAGCATGTGTTGCTTGAGATTACCCTTAGTGGAAAAGCCCCTGTTGCATGTTGTGCAAATGAATGGTCTCTCCTTGGTATGGCTTCTGTAGTGGATATCCAAGGCACTTTGACAGGCGAAATTTTTCCCACATATATCGCAATAAGTGTTCTTCAGGACCCCCTTTTCTCTGAAATTGTGAATCAAGCTTAGAGAATCCTCAGCGTGGTTAAATAATTTTAGGTCAGTGGGCGCTAGTGCAGATGCACGGAGTGTCAAAGTAGTTGAGTCAAGCCACGTCTGGAATGGTTCGTCAAGCCTTGCAGTTTTAAAATACACTGAAGCTAGGCCACTAGGGGACAGAGACTGCTTGGAAGCTGAACTGTCAGACATGGGGAATGTGCTAGTCCACTGACCACTTCCAGCAGCCGGTTGGTTGTTTGTTTGACAACATTCCTCATTTGATCTTTCTGGCCTCTCTGTTTTGATCCATTTGAGCTGCAGCTCCCCATGTGGCCCATGGTAACCTGTCTTCTTGTTAGCATCAATTATATTTTTACCAAACGGAGATGGGGACAAATTAATGGATAAGGATTTGAATCTAGACAATCGGTTGTCATAAAAGCCCCCATTATTGTTATCTGAAAAGTTCTTCCTATGATTAAATTTTGTTTGGTCCCTGAATCCTTCATTACAATCCACTGAGTATTTCTGATTTGTACGGTCTGCATTGGAAAAGTGACCTTCCATGTGCATGTGTTGCTGCAAGACTACAGCATTCGTGAACTTTCTTTGACAGATGGGGCACGAGTGCTGGACCCTCAATGGGACTGTGGCACGATGAACAGCTTGGTGTGTCTTCAGGTTTCCTTTTGTTGTGAAAGCTCGGCCACACAGTTTACACTGGTACGGACGCTCCCCTGTATGTGTCCGATAGTGCATCCTCAGGGCACTCTGACAACTGAGTATGCGGTGGCAGATGACACACTCAGCTGGGTCTGACACTCTTTTGTCAGTGGTGTCTGATTGTAGCCGGAGTTTGGGGTTGTCAGAGTGTTTTAATGAAAGGAATCCTGAAAAAGAGGTAGAATTGGGATGGGTGAATGGATTGGGTATGACATCAATTGATTCCTCTGACTTTGTGGTCATCATTTCAGAGACGACGTTAAAAGATGGTTTTACATCTTCACTTTTAAGATTTATTGTTCTTTGTTGCCTGGTCTTCACTGAGTCAGAGGCCTTTGTAGGGTTTACTTTTGACCTGAAGTCCATGCTTGATGCTGAATCAAAGTAAAGATCACCTTGAGAAAGGGGAATGGGAACTGAGATAAGGTTCTCCTCTTTCTTGATGAGAGAGGACAGGTTGGTTGAGTCCAACTGTTCCAGAGAACCAGAGGTCACTGTGGTTGGGTATGGTGACCTATCATGCCATCTTGCAGCTGCTTTCTCTGGTGACAAGGACATACCAAAAGGAATCCCAGCATTGGTTTGGATATTGTCCAGGTGTCCTGGAACATGATAAGGGTTTGTTTGGATGTGCGGGTGTCTCTCTTTGTGCCTCTGAAAATGAACCTTTAAGTTCCCCCGGGTGGAGTACCTGTTTCCACAGACGTTGCACTTGTATGGGTGTTCTCCGGTGTGTGATCGCAGATGAATTTGCAAGGCACTGTTGCTCCCAAAGACTTTGCTGCAAAATCTGCATTTGCATTTGAAGAGAGACTCTTTTGAAGACAGCATGGGTGCAGAAAGCCTAAGATTCTTGCATTTTGTCTGTTGGGCCAAGGCTGCCAGGGCATCTAGATCCTCCACAATTGCACTGATGTTTGATAAAGGATTTAAAGCTGTGTGCTCACTGCTAGATGAAGGTTGGGCGTTCTCACTGATGAAGCAATTATTGCTAAACATCAAAGAGGACATCTTAGTTTGGGACAAGAGATTAAGTTGGGATTCAGAAGAACCACAGTCCATGTGTTGTACTTTGGAAACACGCGTGCGACCTGCTGTCATCATGAGCTTACTAAAAGTTTGTGAGGACTCTGAGCTTGACAGCACATCTTTGCTGTCAGATTGACTTTGATTTAGCTGCTCTGTGGCTGTAAAATGCTTGAAGTCACTTATGTTGGCAGACTGAGTTGATAAGCATTTGGCTATCCCAGCAGCTGCAGCTAGCTGCTGAGACAGATGAGCACTGAGAGTCTTGAGCTGATTGGTGGATTTTGAAGATGACAGGTCTTTGGTGCAGATCACCAGGGTCTCTGGTATCTCGGCTTGATGAGAAGCAAACAACAGAACCTGGTGACGTATTTGATCAATTAGCTGCAGCTGGTGGATTTGTTGTATTTGCAGGGTGAGGAGCTGCTGCAGCAGAGACGAGATGGCAGTCTTACTGTGGCAGCTGTCCGACTGCGTCAGCTGTGAAAACTGAGCCATGGCCGCTTTTGTGCTCTCAAGGTTTTCAATAATGATGTTGTTCTTCATCCACGAGTATCTTTCTTGGTCAGCTGAGCAGCCAGGTTGAGGTAAGGATTCTGGGAAAACCGAGGTACAAAGGACAGTGTCAGTCTTACATTCAGTGCCACTGATGCTCAGGTTACTGCTGGTGCTTCCTGGGCTTTCTACACTTCTATGGCTACTTCTGCTGCTCAAACAGTCCATGAATTCTGCACTTTTGTTGGATCTGTCCAGTGATGGAGTGTTGCTGTTTTCCATCTCAAAGTTATTAACTGTTTCACCCGGCTCCCCTGCTGGGCTGGCTGCTAATGAGGCTGCAGGGAAGGTTTTGCTGCCGGACAGCAGATCTTCATCCTCATTCACTGTCAGAACTGGAGGATTTGGAGAGCAATCTCTTTGATGTTGTTCCAGGTCTGATAGCGCGCTAAACTCAGCACAGCATCGGGTGCAGACATGAGCACAGCAACCCACTGCAGGAGGAGACTCCGAACTGAGAGAAGAATCTTCTGAAACAGATGAAAAAGGGTGAAATTATTATTGTAATGATGCCACTGCACTTTATGGAACATTTTAATAATATTCATTAATGTCTCTGTATCATAAAACTAGTTTAAGAATAAAAGGATGAGTGAAACAACCTGTTGAGTTCCATGAATTCTGTTCAAATGATGAAATTACAATTTAAAGAGTGCAAGTTATTTATGAACACGTCTTTTTCAAAAAGAATCTCAAACTCTCTTTTTAAAGTAAATGAACTGACCAGTAGCAAATCATTTAAGATTAGTCTGAAAGCCATGAAACATCCTAACCAATTTCTCACCTGAGTGAACTCAAATAACCAAAATGTTTTAAGAATTAATGGCAATCTCAATACTTAACAAAACTAGCAATATACACAGATATAAGAATTCAAATTTAAATTTGTTGCAGGTTTTATTCAAGCTTTAATTTAACCGATTCAGCCCTCGTAATGACATGAGTTAAAATATTCTTAAAATAAATCACAGATACAAGAAACAAACAGTAATAATACAGATTTGTGTAGAAATGTTCTGTAGTGACGTTATAGTGCTAAACTATGGATATAATTCTTTTTCTGATTATCATCACACTGTAGGTCCTATAAGATAAAATCATATTCACACAGATCAAACGGTTTATTTCAGGTCCTGTTAATAATTAATAATACACATGAGTATCACATGAATATAAACTACACTGAAGTCATTTTTCTGCATTAAAATAACTCACCAGTGGATCCGTTTAGATATTGATTATTAGTCTGGACGTGCTGCGGTTTGACTTGTTTCCTCCGCGACATGATTCACTCTGAGTGAACGGGGGGGGGTGCATAGAAATACAGCATTTGTCATAACAAACCACACCCCCTACACACACACACAC
>LKNJ01008115.1:10288-22599 GCA_002120245.1 Maccullochella peelii | reverse complement strand
CTTTCCCCTCCAGAAGACTGCGCAAGACGGATCGGCAAAAGTAGGCACACACGCAACTAAAGCTGTTGTTGGATCAGATTTGATGTCGAATAAGAGCTCAGAATATTATATTTAGGTCTTAGGAAAGTAATTAGCCAACTAGCGTTCCCTCGTTTATTTCTTAACCACACATACCTCCGTTACTAACGCCAAAAGTAACCATCTCTTGCCACTACTATTCAAATAACCTTTATTTTATTTTCGCTTCTTTCTGTTTATTTTCTTTATTTTATTTCATATCATATCATTAAGCTTTCTATCGTATATTCACACTATTGATTTGTTAAGACATTTAGCTATTAATAAATGTTGTTTATCACACAGTCTGACTGTAGAGGTTTTTATTCAAAGTAAGGATCAAAGATCAATGTGTTTAGGATTCACCCCTTTAGATAATAAGACTGATCAATGTTATTTTATTTTAGTTTAACTTTTATTTTCCTTCAACCGAAGGTGGTGCCCCGTGTTTTAATAATATAATAATAAATATCTAAGAGGTAGGATCGCTACAGGCCTATGCTATGGTTACTTATGTATTTTCTGAAGATACTGTAACTTACCAGATGCTACCACGAGCATTTTGTGATTACCTCGGGAAGTCATTGGTTAATGTATTTCCTATGTTGAGAAAGAGAATAAATCCTGCAGTCGACCTTAACGCAAGCTAACGTTTTCTGCCTCTTTGTTTCTACATACAGCTGCAGGGTTTGTGAACACACCCTTCACTGACACCCACCAGGTCAGGGGGGTAACATTCTCCATACTTACCTATGATACCTGACTAATCAATATTTTTTCATCAACAATGGGTCAACTGACTGTGTAATGTGAAAGGTGTTACTTATAGTGAGAAACCCACAGACTATTATTATTGGTAGTAGTAGTATTACAGAACATTTTAGTGACTTTCAGCTATTTTTTTTGGGTTATATGGCCCACTACTTTACTAGTTTGATTGGCTTTCACTCATCAACCCAGTGTCCAGCAGCAGTAGGCAACTGATTTCACTGAAAAAGGTCTTATAAACCCAGCATACACTACCTGCCCAGCACCAACAGGCAGACAGACAAAGTTAGCTGGTGAACTTAGTGGAGCATTTAGCAGCTAAAGAGCCAGATATTTTTCTCAGGAGTTGATGGAGACTAAAACCAGAGCTAAAAGGAGAGTGAATATTTGATTCAGATCCATCAGGTGTCCACCTCAACCCAAAAAGTTCTATCATTAATAACTTTATTCATCAAGCTAATTGCCTTGACCTGGGAACACTGTAACATCACTAAAAAGAAGTCCAATAGGTCAAGAAACACCAACAGTCAGACAATCAGATAGGTTGGAGACAAATCCCCAGGTTAGTCAAAAGATAGATTTTAAAGTGCTGCTGCTAGTTTATAAATTGCTTAGTAATCTTGGGCCAAAATACATCTCTGATCTCCTTGAAGAATATGAACCCAGTAGGGCCCTTTGATCTTTAGGAAGCAGTCAGCTGGTAGAACCTTGAGTCAGAACCAAACACGGTGGAGCTGCTTTTAGCTGCGTTGCTGTTCACAGATGGAACCAACTTCCTGAAGATCTCAAATGCGCCCCAACTTTAGCCACTTTCAAAACGAAATTAAAAACTCAGTTCTCCTGTGCCTTTGCATGACTGGTTTCTCTAATGTACTTTTATTTCCTTTCTTGCATTGGCAACTTACATCTTTTTACTGCACTGTAATTTATTTTTTATATGTATTTTATTTCATTTTATGTTTCTCATTTTATTTAATCTCATTTTAAAATTTAATTTTCTTTTTTCTTAATTGATTTTATTCTTATTGTTTTGAATGTCATTCTAATGCTTTTCTTTGCCTATGTAAAGCACTTTGAATTGCCTCAGTGTTTGAAATGTACTATATAAATAAAGCTGCCTTGCCTTCCCTTACACTCATCTTGCACAAATGAACCAAAATGTGGTAACGAATTGTATCTTGTGTGCACAAATTAATCATGATGTGGGAATGAATTGTATCTCGTGCGCACGCAATAGCATTCCGAGCGCTCAATGTAGTAAAACGTGGGCTCGATATATATATTTTTTTCTCTCTATGGCCACTCCGGGGCTCTGTACCACAGGGAGCCTACTTGAAAACTATTTTTGTTCAGTACATTTCTGTAGTCATTCCAGCCTGGTGAAGCCAGTTTTGCCAGCAACTGTCCTCTCAGCTCCTCTGGAGCTGCTGATGACAGGACAGCGGCTTCTGACAGCAGTGGAACGGAGGTCGGAATAGGTGTGGATTGAATGGACTGGACGCTTCAGTAGTGCTTTTATGTTGCTCACATCTTGCTTTTGATGTGGATCCCCAGTAAGGCTTTTTTATGTATTGTCTTTGTTTGTTGTAGGTGGCTACACCATGATGATAAATTCATTGTTGTTTTTGGTCTATGCATGGGATTTGTTGGTAATAATAAAAAGGTAAAATAACTAACTTGCACACACGAGACTAAAACTATTATCAGGTGTGGTGGTGCTTTGGCCCCAGTCTTGAAGGACTGCTATTGTTGTCAGGACTCACTTGTTTGAGATATCAAGCTTCTGGTCAAACTGTCTGCCTGTTGTTCAGTACAGAACAGAAGCTGTTAATCAAAAGAGGTCATGTGCGTGATCGAGGTTAAAGTGACCAACCATAAGAGGGCCAGAGCCCCCAAACTGTCAAAAGTCAGGTCGGTTCGAGCGAGCAGAATTCAAGTTCGAGAGCAGAGTGAACCTGCAAGAGCGTGTGTGCCCTGTCATTCTGTCAAAAGGACTGAAGCTGGGATTATACTGCTGTCTGAAGAGACGTCTCAATACGTCCACTGGCACAAAAATAATAGTTTACCCTTAAAAAAAAACCCAGTTAAAACTACTTCTAGGAGTCTGATATTGTGTCGATTTTTGTCCCTGGCTCAGGACTGTTAATCTCTGCCTCCATCCCTATAACACAGATATATCGCAGAATTCCTCCAGTCCCTCTAGCTTTTTTCCCCTCTCGTGCCAGTCCCCTCCACTCATTTTCAAACTCTCTCTGCTGCCATTTGTCCTCTATCTTGCTCTCACACATCCCTCTCACTCTCTCCCTCTGTCTCTGTTCGTCTATATGTGTCTCTACTCTGGTCACTCTGTAATACAGGTGCATAATGTGTGCTGCCTGTCCTGTCCAGCCTGCACTGTGTCTCTTTGCTCAGTCAAAAGGGGCAGATAAGGCCAGATGGCTCTCTGCTTTGTTAGCATGTGAAGCAAGTAATGCAGGGGAGCAGAGCCTCCAGGCTAAGCACTGTCTGCATCTCACGTGGGAGAGGTGTGTGTGTGTCTGTTGCAGCAATTCTGTCCTTGTTAGAACCACTTTGCATTTAGACCTTATAAGTGTGGACATTGCAAACTGAAGAGCAGTTAAGCTCGAAATTTCACGTTAGTGTAATAAATATCAAGTAGATATTGGAGCCCTGCAGTGTGCAAGCTGTTCTATGTGTGCTATTTGTTTATTTTGTACACACATAGCATGAAATCACACACGCCAAAATATAACCCTACCAGATGTAAATAATATTTTTTCATATACATGTGTGTATTTGTGTGACTTATATTTCCAGTAAATTGTCAACAGAAGACAAGACTTAGACTGCAAGTCTGTTATCTGAACACACTCTGACACACTTGAATAATGAGCTCACCCACTGGCTCACACAGCTACACGGCTCTCAGTCTCTCAAGCTCAGTTGGTGTTTTTATTTTATTTTATTTTCAAGTGAAGTATACCTAAAGAGTAATACTTACACAGCATTACAGTTACTCTCAACTAACAGTAAAACATAACGGAAAATGCACATTTGGGACCCAAGGTAACATTTGCTATTTAGCACTAAGCACAGCTAAGACTGATGGGAATGTCATTAGCTTTGCAGGTGTTTGGTCATAAGCAAAAATCTTGGACAAATTGAAATTTTGACCTGATGATGGCGCTACATGAAAATGTAAGGGATCAGCAAAGATATTACAGATCATCCTGAGGGGAACATGAATGCCTGTACCAAATTTCATGGCAATCCATCCAATAGTTGGTGGGACATTTCAATCAAAACCACAAAGATCAACCTCATAGTGGCACTAGAGGAAAAGTCAGGGGATCACCAAAGTCAGTAGGCTTTGTTGATCCTGAATGTCGGTACAAAATTTCAGTTATCCATGTGATAATGGACCAAAGTGGTAGAAAGTGAGTGACCTACATTGCCACATACATAGCCCTCAAGGCTAAAAATTTCAAAAGGGATAACTTTTCAGTTTTAAAGCTACAGTATGTACATTTGTTGTTTGTTGGTGTGAGAGTTGGAGATGTGTTCTCAATGGAGACTGTCCTCAGAAGCCATTTGCTGAAATACCTAAATCAACCTATGCTTATATGTATACCTGACAAGGACCTCTTTTTGCCATGTGAATTATGACTCATGTCTGTCAGGAACAACAACAAAGGCATACATAGCATGACGTTATAGTGCCACAAACCCTCATAGAGAGGAGGTCAGGGTGGATTATTGGTAGCCTGGGAACCAGACAAATCTGCAAACTCGTGTTTTATTTGCTCTGGCAGATGTGTCTGGTCCCCCTCCCATTCAGACAGATTTCCAGGCCTGGGTTGGGCCAATCACAACCGTTTACCTAATATGGGGAGGGTTTGATACGATGACTGTATGGAGATGACAGAGGAGCGTCGGTGAGGCATTTTTGTAAACAACCAAGATGTCTGCTGCTGATGTGGTACGTTCTGGATCCTGTATCACGTCGCATTTGCGAATTGGTCTGGCGATGTCGATAGATTATTGGGGCAACAAGTTCTCTGAATTTAATGACAAAATACAGTTTATCCATGCCCTCTACAAGTTCAAGTCTCTTTTATTCCTGCAACGTGATTGGCTCTTTTAATCGTAGCTTATGATTGTCTCTTAGTCCAAATAACACAGGCGGAGAGACATCTCCCACATCTGTGCAGGTCCCAGCATCAGCACTCTGGACAGTGACTCACTTAGTGCAGAATGCTGGAAAGCAGCAGGATACTAGACTACAGCCTGGTGTATTGATAGTCTTCAACATTTATCACAATTAAACATTTTACTCAGTGGTGGAAAGTAACTAAGTAGATTTACTCAAGTACTTACTTAATTTTTAGTTACTACTATTTACTCCTCTACATTTATTTGACAGCTGTAGTTACTATTTACTTTCCAGATTTTACGTAAAAAAAAACAAATGATAAGCTTATAAAATACAATACATTATTAAAGATTAAACCAGTGGTTTCCAACCCTTTTGCCTTATGCCATATAAAAATGTCTATGAGTTGTTAGAGTTGATCAAATATTTCATAAAACAGCAAAGATTAGAAAAACAATGAAAAAAAAAAATACAAATCTGATTTGTATATCAGAACTTTGCTTTCTTTTCTTTCCTTTCCTTTCCTATTACTCATCTCATGACCCCTCACATTTATCTTGTGAACATTTGGAGGGGCCTGACCCCTAGGTTGGGAACCACTGGACAAAAATACTTGACTGTATCTAAAGTAGATAAACTAGCTCCAGCTACAAAAATACATACAAACACAAAGTTGGATGTGTAAAGTGTTCTACATACAGTAAAACGTACAGTATACAATAAAAAAATTAAAAAAGCCCCATCCTGTCCTCTGTTTCGGTCTTGCCACAGCACCTCATCAACATCACAGGAAATGTTCTCCATGGCCGAGCAGCGGGGGAAGTATTGCCTAAAGTTTTTTTTCAAAACACTAAACATACATGTTAGAAAATAATTGCTGAGAACATGTGAAATATGTAGGACTGAATTTTTCAGTTAGACTGTTAATCTGTCACCATTTTTGTGTTCAGAATTTTTTGGGCAGGCCCGAAATTATGGCTTGATGACGCACTGGAGTCATACTGAGCATGACCCCTCCCTGAGGATACAAATATCACAATTACTAAAAAGCAACAATAGGATAGTAGCCGTGAAATTAAGGACAATATCGGTATGGTGATAAACCTAGATTAAATCTATTTTGTGTAAAATCTGTAAAAGTCACCTGAGAAAATTAGGTTGAAAGCTACTGTATTGATCTGTGCAGTAGCTTGCATCTTTATTTACGCGACAAATGCTATGTAACATTAGAATAAATGCAAATTTATATTAATACAATGAAAAACAAGTTTTCCAAAAATATAGATCACACAGTACTGTAGGTTTCCACTTTGGCAGTTCCTACCAACTTTCTCCTATATTCCCTGTCTTCCTCAAGGCGGTGTTCAAAGGCATCCAGCTCATCTTCATTTTGGACCTTATGAATGTCCCAGAGCCTGGTTCTGCTCGAGGTTTCTGCCTGTTAAAAGGGAGTTTTTCCTTGCCACTGTCGCTTGTGCTTGCTCTTGGTGGGAATTGTTGGGTCTCTGTACACACAAGGAGTCGGTCTAGACCTGCTCTTTATGACAAAGTGCCCTGAGATAACTTAGTTATGATATGGCGCTATATAAATAAAACTGAATTGAATTTACAGATTTATATCCTTTGAAAAATAAAATAAAATCTGGTAAATTTGTTGTATGCTTGAGTGGGCTCAAATCAACCTTTCCCAAATACCATAATCAAATTCTGATTACGAAAACAAATCATATTCAAGGTCATTTGTGATGAAATAATGGCAATATTGAGTTCTGAACTACAAATATGTATCATAATAACTACAACTGACAACATAATATAAGTAGAATATTACCAAGCTTCACTTATATGGTGGTTTTTCCCTATCTTTAATCAAGAGCGTGTACTGTTACGGCCACCACCAGAACTCAAACATTTGGCTCACCCAGGTGGCCAGCAACATATATAGAAAACGCCATTCCTGATGATTAGGTTGGTTGAAACAAAAGATTTTATTAATAAACCAAAACTATAAGAGTCTGGAGGTCTGGCCAAACATAAAAGATGGGGGAAGTCTGGGCCAGCCACATAATGTGCCGTCGGACCCAGAACTTACCCTCCCTAACCTACCAAAATAGTGCAAAAACTATACTACAAACAAAGCCGCAAAAGCTAGATTAACAGACCTCCAACCTCAAAAAAAAGAAACAAAACAAGAAACCAACGAAACAAAACCCCACAGGTCAGATGGCTGCTTCATCTGTCAGAACGAAAGATCTCCTCCCCCAACCTCCCTTAAATAGGGGCCGGCCACCGCTTAATTCCTTGATCAGGAACACCTGAGAAAGAGAGAAAAAGAGGGAGAAGAACACAGAAAAGGGGGAGTGTGTAACATGTACTTTCAATTTGAGAGCATGATTTATTGATTTCATGTTCAGATTTTTAATCAGATTTTTAATACTCTCCCTCAAAACCCTGCTCTTGCACTCAAATAGCCCCTGCTTGCGCTTGGATTTGCTCTGCGTCTGCTCAAACTGTATGCTTGCACTCAGATATATTGTTGATTGCACAGATTTCCTGCACTTCAGCTTCAGCCCTTCTGCTCGCACTCAGACTGCTTCTGTGCACTTGTGAAACGTCTGCTCTCAGATTTCTGCTCTACTCTCTGATTTTTTGTGCAACAACCCTGTCAAAATTCCCCTACCAATAGAATGCCAACTGTGGTGTTAACCAATGAAATGATCGCCTCGTTGCGGGCGCAATCGCTTTATTTCTTACAGCGTCCTACACGAGTGGTTACTCTTTGACCAGGTTCATCCACTCTCGCCACTTTATGTACAGTTAATATACCAGCGACCGTACTGTTTTTTTACTTTTCTTTTACTATAATACTTCATATATATAAACCGTATACCATCGCCCGTACTTTTTATTTTGGCCTATTGTAATAGCTATATGTAATAGTAGCCGTGTAGCACATTGACTGGAGGCTGGTGAGAGGAAAACGATGTCACCTTCATGACTCAGGAGTGGGAGTCTAGCAGATCGCTGGACAACACGGACCGCCAAAGTTAAGGACCTTAACTTAAGGAGAAGTTTTTTACTTTAATGGTGCTATTACTGGAACCAACTTTTTTGTGATATTGTTTTATTTTGCCATACTTTGTACACTGGCAAGAATGTCATGAATCGACCACATCAGCTCATGCTCATTGACAAACATGGTGGCACCCATTTTGATGTTAGTTGCCTAGCAACAGTGTTGCCATAACGTACAACACTTGAAAGTCAAGGATATTATCATGGATGTATTCTTGTGCCGCCAATGTGACTTTATCAATTCAATTTGAAGGAAGTAATAGCACCATTGAAATAAAAATCTTACTTGAGGTCCTTGACTTTGGCGGTCCATGTTGGCCAGCGATCCGCTAGACTACTGCTAGCGTTTTCCTCTCACTGGCCTCCCGTCGATGTACTATATGGCTTGTAATGAACCTATGATGCAGGGGGGCTTAATTCTCTTGGTTTTACTACCGTAAATAATGTGAATGCCACCCTGAAACTGTTATACTTATTGCGGCGTTGTCCTTATGCAGATAACATCTGATAACATAGTCACAATGTATTTAATTAATTTAATTATACTATTGGAGAAATACCATATCCACCAATCAAAATATACAAATTCAAAATTTATATTAATCATTAATGAAACGAAATATTACATTCACTCTCCTTTTCATTCAGTATGAAGGCTGCGAAAATGATTGAAATGTGATCTTATCTGATGTTTTCATGTTAAGACACCCCCCTGGTCTGTTACTGTTAATGACCTATTTCTCTAAATGAGGTTAGGAAACACAAACAAAAAAATAAGTAACTATTATAGTACAATAAAAAGTACGGTCGCTGGTATATTTAACTGTACATATAATAAAGCCGTGGAGGGTGGGAGAGGATGAACCCGGTTAAAAAGTAACTGCCTGTACAGGATGCTGTAAGAAGTAAAGTGAACGCGCCCGCAACAAGGCAGTGATCATTTCATTAATTGACACTACAGCTTGCATTCTATTGTTTGGGGAATTTTGACAGGGTTGTCGCACAAAAAATTCGAGAGTAGAGCAGAAATCTGAGAGCAGATGTTTCACAAGCGCACAGAAGCAGCCTGAGTGCGAGCAGAAGGGCTGAAGCTGGAGCGCAGGAAATCTGTGCAAGCAACAATATATCTGAGTGCAAGCATACAGTTTGAGCAGAAGCCCTGCCCTGTCCAAGACAGGGCATGAGCACTTGGACTTGGTCGTCGCTGAAGGCTGACCACTGCTCCAGGCTGTCCTCAAAAGAAGAATGGTATTGATGGGAAAAAAGCAGAGAACAAATTTCATCGGTGGACGCTCCTGCGTGTGTGTGTGTGTGTGTTTCGACGTTGCCGCCCCCTACACATGTGTGTGTGTCTGCACTGTATGACAAATAAACGACCTTCAGGGTACAGTTCTTCTTCTTAAACAAAACCAGACCTGTTGGTTCAGTTTCCATTTTACCTGCACCACAATCAGCATGTTAAACATGTTAAACCTCAGTACCTTTCAGATGGTTAGTTAAACATAGCATATTAATTAATATACATATAATTCAGCATGGCAAAGTCAGTTCCTTTTTTCTTGTGTCAAGAGTTCAGAGTGTTGAATCTTCAGCCCATATCCTGGAATGTGGGAGTATTAGGATAGTTACAGTTTTTGCCGATTGCTTACACACTTTTCTTTGTGTAATGGTTTTATATATTCACTGAACGTGAATACTTAAACTTACAAAACCTTTAACTTTTGTAACCATGCCTCAAACAACGGCACCAAAAGTAAAAATGTTAGTTACGTACTGTAACTCCAGATTCTATGAGTGTAGGCGCAGCCCTCTAAGGCTATTGCTAGTGGGTTTATCCCTCTCGCGCATGCGCAGCACTGAAAAACTTTAATTCACGCCCACCTGCTGTGTGGGTCTCACCCATGGTCTCATCCTGCGTATAAATTGGACTGAGACCGTACAATCAGCTCCCGAATAACTTTCTCTTCAGCTATCCAAGGAGCCAGTGAGGCCCAGAACTTAGAGGGCTGCGCCTATACTCATAGAATCTGGAGTTACAGTACGTAACTAACGTTCTTAGAAACAGGGGGAAGACCAAGAAGCCGCCGTGCAAATGTCTTCCACTGACATCCCTCTGTGCAGAGCTGTGGAGGATGAAATTCCTCTCGTTGAGTGCGCCCTGATGTTCTCCAGTGGGTCCATCCCGGAGGATATATACGCCTGTGAAACAGCTTCACACAGCCAGTGTGACAGACGCTGTGCAGACAGAAGATGTCCCTGAGACTGCTCTCTGTAGTGCACAAACAGCCGCTGGGAATGGCGCAACGCAGCCGTGCGCGCAACATAGCAGGACAATGCGCGCACAGGGCAGAGGAGATGAGACGTGGCCTCCTCTTCCGACTCGTGAGGAGGGAGGGAAAAACCGTCCAATGCTATCACCCTTGACCTGTAAGAGCTAGCGATGCATTTCGGCGTAAAGGCCGGGTTAGGACGCAGAGTAGCCGAGCTGCCATCTCCTTGGATCCTGAGGCACGAAGGGGCTACANAAGATGTCCCTGAGACTGCTCTCTGTAGTGCACAAACAGCCGCTGGGAACGATGCAACGCAGCCATGCGCGCAACATAGCAGGACAATGCTATCGTTAGTCTGTTTCAGTCATCGATCATAGCATATTCTGATGATATATATCGCTGATCACCATCAAAAATACGTGGACCACCATTCACACGTCTGATTTGAATAGTTAGTCAATGCAGTATGTACTGCAACTGCCCATGGTTGTGCTCTATTTACAAANCCTTGGATCCTGAGGCACGAAGGGGCTACAGAGAGAGCAGATAAATCACTCACTCTCTTCGCAGATGTCAAGGCCAAGAGCAGCACTGTTTTGACTGGCAGGAACTTAAGCTGAACCTGATCCAGAGGTTCAAAAGGGGCTTTAACCAGTGCGCGTAACACCAGCGCCAAGTCCCACTGAGGGGCCAGAAAGCGTGACACAGGCCTGTGTCTCCGTACGCCCTTCAGGAACCGCCTCAACAACAGGTGGCTGAACACCGATCTGTCACCGAAACCCTCGTGACATGATGAGATAGCCGCCGCATATGTCTTAACCGTGCTGAAGGCCAAATTCCTATCTACTAACAGCTGAAGGAATGACAGCACATGAGACAGAGAACACGCAGTGGGATCCAAATCCTTTTCCACACACCAACGCTGAAAAGCTGTCCATTTGGCTGTGTAAGAAGCCCTGGTGGACGCAGCCCTCGCGCTCTGGATAGTGCGCATAACATCACGAGAGAGGCCCATCCTCTCTAAACGCTCCCGTTCAGGGGCCAGGCCCACAGGCACTGACCTATTGTCGTGTAACTCCTGATCGCTCCCTCCGCTTGAGAGAGAGCGTCCCCGCGCCATGGCAGTTTCCACAGTCGGCCTGATATCAGGCGCTGCAGGCACGGGAACCATGACGCGCCCGTGCACTCCGGGGCTATCAGAATCGCTGACAGCCGCTCCTCCCACACTCGGTCCAAAAACCGGGGAATCAGCGGAACCGGTGGGAAGGCAAACAGGAGCACTGTGGGCCACGGCCGATACGCAAATGCGTCCACTCCCAGTGGAGGATTGTCCCGTGCGCTCAGGGAGAACCAGAGAGTGCACTGCGCGTTTCCACGTGTGGCGAACAGGTCCACCTCCGCCTCGCTGAACCTGAGCCATATCTGTGCGATCAGGTCGGGATGGAGGCACCAGTTCCCCGGACGAGGCCCCCCCTCGACATGATGTCTGCCCCCCTGTTCAGCTTGCCAGGAATATACGCAGCTCTGATGGACAGCAAGTGTTTGTGCGCCCAGCGCAGCAGCCATCTGGCTATGTTCAGAAGCTGAGCAGAGCGCACTCCACCCTGGCGATTTATATAGGCTGCCATCGCTTTATTGTCTGTGCAAATCAGCACGTGCTGGTTCTGCAGCAGCGGGGCGAAATGCTGGATCACTTTCCACACAGTGAGCAGTTCCAGCGTGTTTATGTGGAGAGACATGCGCGCCGGCCACTGCCCTCCCACGACTCGAGACAGACACGTTCCTCCCCAGCCTAAGAGAGACGCATCTGTGAACACTGAGACGTGTGACGTGGATCTGCCCAGCGGCACACCTGCCGACAGGATGTGAGGATTTTTCCAGTGGGCTAAGTTGGGGCCTACTGAAAGAGCAATGGAGAGCATGCACCTCCGGTGACGCACAGGATCGATGCGCAGGCGAATGAACCACCTCTGCAATCGTCTCATGTG
>LKNJ01008115.1:0-10243 GCA_002120245.1 Maccullochella peelii | reverse complement strand
GGAGGTGAGCGCTCAACGCCTCCACTCTCTGCTGCGAGAGCCGCGCTCTCATGCTGGCTGAGTTTAATTCCACTCCCAGATAAACGACGAGCTGGGAGGGAAGGGGCGAGCTTTTCCTCCAGTTTATCGTGAAACCTAGGCTCAGCAGATGCGTTACCAGTTTCCTTGTCTGTAACGCAGCCTCCGCCCTGGAGCGAGCCAGCACAAGCAGATTGTCCAGATAAAACAGCACTCTCATCTCCGCGCTGCGTAACGGCTCCAGGGCCGTCTCCACACATTTGGAAAAGGTGCGCGGAGCCAGGGAGTAGCCGAACGGCAGGCGGTTGTACTGATACTGGATGCCGTGGAACGAAAAACGCAGGAATTTCCTGTGTTTCGGAACGATGGGGATGTGAAAATACGCATCCTTCAGGTCTATGGAAGTGAACCAGTCTCCTTGGTGAACACATTCCAGCACCTCGTCCTCGGTCGCAGCAGCGAAAGCGTCTGCTCTTCGCTGCTTCTCGGCCTGAGGCAGGCGAGCGCAGTATGGGCAGGAGGCTTGCGGCGTGAGAGCCAGGCCAGCGTGCTCCGATCCAAGACTCACACTGGCCGTGCAGGTCAAAGCTCATAATATAGCTGGTGTTGCAGGCGGTGCAGACCCGGATCTCGCTTCTTTCAGTCATCTTCTTGCTCTTTAGATTTCAGGTACTTGCTAGTAGCGCTGAAGAAAAATGGGAGCCGATTGTCCGGTCTCAGTCCAATTTATACACAGGATGAGACCGTGGGTGAGGCCCACACAGCAGGTGGGCGTGGATTTAAATTTTTCAGTGCTGTGCGTGCGCGCGAGGGATAAACCCACTAGCGATAGCCTTAGAGGGCGAAGCCTATACGAAATAGAACATATTTTATGCTTTGCACTTTGTTTGCAACTCTGCAAAACACTACACACTGTTTTTTACATTAGACACTTCGTTCAAGAATGAAATCTCTTGCACTCACTGGGAAAACACTTCTAGTCAAAATGCAAAACATACCTGAATTTGGCAACACATACAACACTTAACTGAACTAAGTTATGTTGATGGTTTATGGATCGCGCCTAACTGAAGGCGCAATCCATAAACCATCCACCCGAACCCTTACAATCTCTTACAATACCATTATTCTTTTACCATTGCACTGTAATTTTACTGTAATTATTTTTGTCTCGGTGAGCTTACAATAAAATATTGTATTGATTACTGTGCTGTAATTCTACCTTTCTTTGTGTTTTGTTGTTGTATAAACCTGCAATGCCTGAAGCCTTTGTATTTTTGTGTTCACTGAAATGTGAGTAGATGTACAGTACTGGAACAATCTTTCACAGAAGCCTGCATGAGAAAATTAAAAAGGTTGGCTATACAAAGTAGGTTACAAAAGACAGCAATGTTTTGTATAAAGTACATCAGTGTGTTGTTGCTTTGAAAAAGTAATTCACATGCTGCATGTGTGCATCATTTTGTTGCAAAAATGCCAGTTTGAAATAGGATTGTTAGGTTTTGATTACAGTTTCATTTTGACATAGAAGTGAAATGTTTAGCTCCCAGTGTCCCAGTGGCTTGTGTTTAGAGTTTTGATACAATGAGCCAAATTCCACAAGTATGTAAGCAATCGCAAAAAACTACAGACCTGTTGTAAATTGGGCAATTGTCACTTAGCTTTCCCTTAATGTTGTTATGGTTGCTATGTTAACACCATTGTTGCACTACTTCCCCAGTGTTCAAGTATGATTGCCAGTCTGTAAGGCTAGCATTAGCATTAGCAATCACATTAGCATGGTAAGCTACCGTTAGCTAACAGTTAAATAATTTCAGCTTTCAGTGCATAGTTTTTCATATTTTTATTGTCAGGTTTTCTATTTTACATTTATACTTCTTGACTTTTGTAGTACTTGTTTTATTAATTTTTTTGATTTTCTCTTACTATGTTAATTGTTATGCACCAAAATACCAACCTACTTGGCAATAAACCCCATTCTGAGTCTGATAATGATGTTTTAAACGCTTAACCCTAACCAGTTGAAACATATAGTTGCAGACCGAATAAACTGATGCCCTGTGCACAGTGTAACTGACTGCGGGCAACACACACACACATACGCACCACACATTTCCGTACATCCCTGCTAAGTAGTCAATAAAACTTTCCTTCTCTGTTTCAGTAGCACGACCAAGGATGCACAGTTGTGCATACACACAAGCGTAATAGTCACTCACTATTTTTGTCAATGTGTGACAATGTGGGACTCTCCCCCCACCTGCGCTTTTCCGGTTCTGGTTGATGAGTTTGGTCGGGAAAAAAGGGGCAGAACATATCCCTCTGCTAAATATTATGTTCGCTTTCACAGTCACTTGAACAGCATAATTATGTTTTTATGTGTAATATTATTTTTTTTCCTGGAAATAATTTGTTCTTTTGAAGAAACATGTTTCTGGACTTCTAGACAATACTTCTGTTAAATATATTTGGGTTTAAAGAAGCAGGAAATGCTTTATTTGGTGGGAAAATGTGTTTGTTTGGTTTTTGGTAATTATTATGCCCAGAGGGAGGGGCTACCGGGTAATAAGAAGCTGCCTTGGCCCATGGTAGGTCATTCTTGGTTTGGTTACAGAGACCGTAACATCCCAGATATAGTGGTATTTTTCCCTTTTTGAGTGAGCAATATTTGAGTTATTGAGGAACTCTCTTGTGCAGACTGTATATAGAGTATATTGTTTTGTTGTCATCTTTTTGCATGTTTTTTGTTGTTTGTTTTTTGTAAATATTTGCACTGTTTGCACTTTGGGAGGCTGGCATAATAAATCACACCATCATAAATTTTTCGACTGCGCCTGTGTTTTTCCAAGTTGGGAGGAGTTTGAAATAGGACGCGACAGTAACTAATAAGTCCTTTGTGGACCAACAACCGTATGAAAACAGTGTTTTTCATATATAGCTTTACTGGGTTTGCTCCAATACTGATATATTTTTCTCTCCTCATCTCTACCTTAGGTATCATCCGTACAGCGATGTCCAACTTGGACCGTGAGACCAGGGACCACTATGCCGTGGTGATCCAGGCCAAAGACATGGCGGGCTCTGTTGGAGGACTGTCTGGATCCACTACTGTCAACATCACCCTCACAGACGTCAATGACAACCCTCCAAAGTTTCCACAGAGTAAGTGATCCTTCTCATACACAGTACACAGTTTGTTTCTGACAGCAGCCAGTCAACAAGTGTTGCCTCATCTTTATGCTTCAGTTCTTTCTTCACTTTTATCCTGCAGGTGCTGTCATACTTTATTTTTTGTTGTTCTGATTTAGTCCCTCAGAGATGTATAGAATTCATCATACATGCAGGCGGATAACTTTGCCATAATCTCAGACTGACAGGAAGTCATTAATTGGCCTTTTATTTTATAAAACTATAGAGACTATACCTTTATTACAGGACTGTAGCTCCCATAAAGTTTTCTGACATAAAGTTATTTGTTGTTAAGATAAGTCTAAGTGTCTAGTGTAAGTGAAAAGGGCACTTTTTCATATAGAGCAGGTCTAGACTGACTCTTTATATTTACAGAGACCCAACAATTCCCACCAAGCGCAAGCACTAGGCGACAGTGGCAAGGAAAAACTCAAGCTATTACAATTCCTGTCCAAAAGAAGCACCATCATCTCTCAATACCTTATTTTCCTTTAGCTAGTTGTTTCCATCCTTTAAAGGCTTCTGATCCTCTAGAGCAATTTCTCTCTTGCTCTGAGCTTCTCATTATTGGCCCTGAAAAAGCAACACATTTTCCAGTGTATTGGTCCACTTGCCCCCTATGTCAAACCAAACTCCAGGAATCTTGGCATTACATTTGACCCGCAATTGAAATTCAAATTGAAACACCATATCAAGAAATTGGTTCAATCCTGGGGTTTTTTCAAGTAGTGGGCAAAAATCAGACCATTATTATCAGGTTTTGATTTAGAATGTATCATTCACGCATACATTTTTTCCCATCTCGACTTCTGCAACCCTCTTCACTTGCCTTAGTCAAGCAGCCCTGGCGCGGCTTCAGCTTGTACAAAATGCAGCAGCTAGACTTCTAACTAGGACTGCCCATAGATCCCACATCACACCTATTTTAGCCGCGCTGCATTGGCTCCTAGTGAAATTCAGGATTGATTTTAATCATTTTTAAGGCACTACATGGCTTAGCTCCTGCCCACATTTCCGAGCTACTAAGTCCTTATACTACTGAGTGGCCACTTAGGTCATCCAACCAAAATCTCTTGGCTATACCGCGTGCAAAATGCAAAACCAAAGGCAACTGTTCTTTTGAGTCTGTTGACTCTTTCAAACAAAATGAAAAACACACTTCTTTAGTTTGGCATTTCTATAATTCTTCAGAGTGTGTTCTGGGTGGTGGTGGGTTTTATATTTTCTAATTTTTATACGCACTTTGTGGTTGTGTTTTATTATTATTATTATTATTACTATTATTATTATGTGTATATATAATTTGTATTGATGTTGATGTAAAGCACTTTGTAACCTGTGTTATAAAAGGTGCTATATAAATAAAGTTTTACTTACTTACCGTATGCTAATGGAAGTAGTAAACATGTCAAGAAATGTCTTATCTCAAATGGCGCGGGGTTACGCTCTTGGTTTTGTCACTCTTTCAGACTTTTCAGATACTGTTGTCAGTGAAGAAGTCACTTGCTCACATTATAGATGTTCACTTTTAAAGCTTAGATTACTGTATTAAAAAATATTATGGAAGTTAATTGATGACAAAACAATTGATAGGACAAAAACAAGCTGTCATCAATGTGCAGGTTTAGATTTGGGAACAGGTTTTAAGAGTTAGTGGAACAAAGATAGCCGCCAGAATGGTTATGAGAACAGGGTGGTTGCCTGACAATTTTTTTCCATACTTAAAGAATGGATTTCAAATTTGTCAACCTTTATTATGTATTAGCAAAGTCATATGAAATCTATGTGATGGAATGGTAAATGGACTGCATTCATATAGTGCTGATCTACCTTAACGGACAAAACACTTTACAATGTTGCCTCTCATTCACACAGACACAAACACACACTGAATGTGGCAGAACTGCTTCTTAAATACACACATAAGGAATCGGTCTAGACCTGCTCTTTATGACAAAGTGCCCTGAGATAACTTTGTTATGATATGGCGCTATATAAATAAAACTGAATTGAATTGAATTGAAATATAGTTAGCCAGTCAGAAACCTCAGAGTTAAACTGGTCTATGATGTTAACTTAGAAAGTCATGTTAGTAACATAACTAGAGCAATTCTTATCACTTGAAAAAAAGAATAATAAAATGTTTTGACATAGTACACAATGAGAAAATGAGAAAGAAAAATGAAGGGTCTTTGGTGATTAGACCCCATCGTGACGTCATATTTTCAGGGGGTAGTGATGCCATGAGCTGTACAGGAATATCCCCCCAATGGAATCTTTGACACTGGTGGTGGTGGTGGTGGTGAAGAGTTGAAGGGTAATGGCTGAAGATCTGGATGGATGGACTTCTGATGAGCTCACTGGAAGGACCAACTAGGAAGACTGGTTGTGATGAAAACTGGAGGGGAATGGGGTGGAGGAGGGTTGATCTGACACTGAAATGACACCTAACAGCAGCAGAGAGAGGAACTTTGACAGCAACAAGATGATTGACTCACAGAGGTTGGTACAAAATCTGACTGGTTTAACTGAAAGAGTGAACACCCTCAGTCAGCTGATTGAGTTGGAAGCGGAAACAGACAATAATAAATAGCTGAGCATGAAGATAGTTAGTCTTCCTGATTGAATTTACGCTAAGCTTCACATCCAAGGAGGATTTATGTCTCAAGCTGATTGTGTCATGCGTTCATCTACTGTAATGCTGTCTTTGCTGAGTTGCACAAACAATAGAAAGGCTCCAGTTTACGCATACAAGCAGAGCTGAACATCACTGGCTACAGTATCAAAATTGTACAGTAATTAATGGTTTGGCTCCACAGTACATTTCTGACCTGCTCACTGACTACAGTCCAGTCAGATCTCTCAGGTCATCAGGTGGTGGTTTTCTCAAAGGACAACAATAAGATCCAGATATGGTCAGGGAGCTTTTAGTTTCTGCTCTCTGTAACATACTGCCATACCTTAGATCAGTCAAATATGTCCACATTCAAAAGCAAACTGAAAAAGTTTCTATTTTCTCAGGCTTATGATTAGTTCCTGAATGAGTGTATGTGTGAGTGTATGTTTGTGCATGTTTCTGTCTGTGAGGTGCATGAGAGTTCTTTACTGTCTTCAGGTGGGTGGGTGGTCTTTTGTGTTTATTTGACATATTCTTTTATTACATGTTTGCATAATGTATACGATTTTCACACAATGAATTCCCTGCATGGTGAGATGTTCATGTTATTCATTACCTTTTGTTCGCTTTTATGTTTTATTATGCACTTCCACTGCATTTGTATGAAATTGTGCCCTGCAACTTTAACTTGAAATATAGCTACCGTAAATTCTCAAATTGTGGCCATGAAATATAGGCGAGACCTTCATTTGGAACAGGCTTATATTAGAGACAGGCTTTTAAATCTATTTTCCCCTGTTTTAATTTGCTGTTAATGCAAACTCCACACTTCCTCCATGTTTAGCAGTTGACTTGTTAGCTGTCCCTGCTAAGCTATCATCACTGAAACTTAAGAGAATGTTACATTAAAAGCCTTCCTGCAGCTTGAATAGCATAGTACTGGTAAGCTTTAATTTGAAACATCTGCAGTAAGTGTCGACGGCAGCTTAACAGTGATCAGGAAAACAAAACAACAACAGCAGAATAGAATCAAATAGAAATAATTAGTGGATGAAAGCTGTATTTATGTTAGAGAAGATAATGTATTTTCAGCAGTGTGGTGAGTAGGACAAGATTAATTTGTTGTACTGATGGAACTAGGGCTTTGTAAATGAATTTACCATGTGAGCCATTATAGTACAGGCAATTCCACCCCTCTCAATGTTTACTACTGGTCTTCATTCGCAACAGGCCTTTGTTTGTTCCATTTGCAAAATGACTTTTATTTGAGAATTTGTGTGTTTTGTAGTTCATTCGCCCTCATCTCAATGATCAGCACTTTTCTACACCAAGTTCACACAGGGCCTCACACCCACCCTGTGACAGCTCTGAGGACAGAATCACCAATGTAATCAATGCTTTGAGCCTCCAGAGGAAATGTCTGTAGCTTTGAGTGAGCAGCAGGGATTATTTTGCTTGCTGTATTCAAAGCTGCTTGCTCTCAGTTTGGACAGTTTATAGTCCTCATATGTAAACTCCAACCGAGAGTAGAACAAACTCTACTGGATGTGACCTAGAAGTGAGGTCAAGTCATCTTGTCCATTCTACTAAATAACATCAGTCTACTGTCCAGTGAGCCCCACCTGCTTATTCACTTGTTCAGAGTTAGAGCAAACATCTGGAGGAAATGGTGAGAGAATATTTCAAACTGCATGTAAAAATCACTAAATATTATTAAAAGATTTAATGAAAAAAATTATTCAACATTTGTGTTGCTGTTGCAGAGAGCTACCAGCTGTACGTACCAGAGCTGGCTCCAGTAGGGAAGGCGGTGGGTTGGATCAGAGCCAGTGATGAAGATGAAGGGCAGAACGCTGAGATGACCTACAGCATCACTAATGCAGACGCAGCTGCCATCTTCAGCATCACCAGTGATGCTGACCACAGGGAGGGAATCATTTCCCTCAAGCAGGTATAAATCAGAGATTACAACACACAGGCCAACACTGCTTATTTAAAGTCTAACTCCACCCTCAAATTCTGCTAGAACCCTCTCTCCCAGCATATTTAAAAAATGCAGTGAGTGAGGGAACAACAACTGTAGGGGGCATGGCCTCGTGGCTATGTAGTGTCTTGGTCAGGGCACGAGGGGGACGACTGACACTGAGTAGACGGTGTCAACAATCTTTTTTTCTATAAATTTCATGACATAGATAAGTCTCAACTGGATGACTCTATGTCAGCACTGGCCTCGCAGGTTGAGGGCTGATTTAAAACAGTAGATGGTGTGTTTTCAACCCATGAAATTTTTATACATTTGGCAATAAATGTCAATATTAACAGCAGAATTGTTGTGTTTCATCACAGTACAGACATATCGTTTAGTTTACAGCTCAAAAAACATGTTTAAGTGTACAGTACCTCTTTGAGTACATAATGTATTTCAAGTGTGAGCTGCAGTTTCAAGTGTGGGACATTGTAGTAGGCAAGGACAGGATGTAGCTTTCTTCATTGGCTTGTGCATTTCATTTCAGTTGAATTTCAAATAAATATGAGCTGAGATTGGCTTGCAGTGCTAAACGAAAGAATAAAATTGTTCATGGTTCTATTTCCCAGTTTTAAGCAGCAATGCTAAGTTAAAGCAGCCTGCCAAGTCAGAGTTGCGCACTAAGCATGTTTTCTTTTTATTTCAAATGGGAGTTACTGCACTGTTACTCCACCTATTACAGTAAAGGAAGCAAACTAATTAATGGATTCAGGAATCACACACATGACACTGCTGTCTTTCACTTTGAAGCTTGACAAATCAGGTGAGGTATTACCTGTTGAGTCCCTTAGTGTTAGTGTTCTATCTCAAATGTGATTTAACCCATTTAAATAGGACTTGCACAGTGTCTATAAACAGTTCTGAGTGGCTGATTGTCACTCTATTGTGTGTGTACTGGAGAGGACACATTTTATAGAATTACATTTTCTAACATTGATAGGTATAAATAACGGCTCAAGAAGTGTTCATTGGAAAGCAAATTCTGCTCAGTCAGTCACATGGCGTAAGATAATGCTTTGCAACTGCAGTAGCTCATCTATTTTGGCCAAAAAGTAAGACATTTAGTGTACATACAGACTGAGCTTGCAAACTATTTGCTCCCTGGAATGTCAGCCAACTCCTAACGAAACACTGTCTCACACTGGTTGCAAATGCAATTACTCATCCATACTGCCAAACATAAATTATATGCCAAACATATTAAAATTCAATTTACAGTACTTAGTTACTTTCTACTACTGTTGTTAGGTAGAGTAGATCTAAAAAATGATATGATTATGGTGATTATTCCAGAATTCCTGGTTAAAAGACATTTTGAATATCATATGCAATATTTGTAAGTGGAATTATGGCGCTACACTCTATACTTCACTTAGGCGTTTTCACACCAGGTGTGTACACAGTAACCGCACTTGGGTGCAGACCAAAACAACCTTCTCCGAGACCACCTCCTCTAGAGGGTCTCGGTGCGGTTGTTTTGGTCCGCACCTGAGGAACACTGTCTCACACTGGTTGCAAATGCAAATATGCACTTAGTCCAGAACACAGGACCTTGTTCCTGTATTTACTTTCTTGCTCCCACCCCAGACACATCTGACCAATAAGCGGAGTGAATATGTGGTTTGTAGTGATGAAATTTGGTTCGCTTGGATTTTTCTCTGTGTGAAAAGAAACCGAACCAAAGGGAAAACACTCCAAGTTTACAATCTTTATTGTATTTTGGACCAGAGAAAACGAACTATAGGTGTAACTAGGTGAAAAATCCCTTAGTCTATCTGCTGTGACAGTACAACACCTATACTTTGCACAGAACAAAATTCAATTCAATTCAATTCAGTTTTATTTATATAGCGCCATATCATAACAACGTTATCTCAGGGCATTTTGTCATAAAGAGCAGGTCTAGACCGACTCCTTATGTGTACAGAGACCCAACAATTCCCACCAAGAGCAAGCACAAGCAACAGTCTTTTTAACAGGCAGAAACATCGAGCAGAACCAGGCTCTGGGTGGGCGGTCATCTACCTCGACCAGTTCGGTTGAGAGAGAGGAGAGAGAGAGAGCATGAGGAAAGCGAACATGCAGTAGCACAGCGCAGTTCAGTTCTACATACAGATGTAAAGCAGCAGTAGTGGAAGTAGTATTAATGTTAATACAAATAAAAGTAATAGCAATGTGGTATTAGTAATACTAATAATAAGTCCAAAAACAACAATAACAGCAGCGGCTGCCGAGCCGGAGCATGGGGGCAGTGGATGGCCCGCATCACAGATCCAGGCTCCGCAACCACAGATCCATACTCCGCAGCTCTGCAGCCACAGGTCGAGACTCCGCAGCTCCGGAGGCAGAAACACTCGGAGAAAGCAATAGAAGGAAAGCGAGAAAGAGGAAAG
>LKNJ01008106.1:0-21236 GCA_002120245.1 Maccullochella peelii | reverse complement strand
TGTGGTGAAGACTCTGAAGACATCTGGCCCATCTTCTGAATTTTCCTCCCAAATCGTCTGATGAGGTCTGATGAGCCACAGGAGTGTATAGCCAACAGAGGCAGACGGCCACGCCCCTAGATCCAAAACTCCCACAGACACAAACACACACAACAAGACAGACACCACTAGTGGTTCCTAACACCCACTGCTGCCACAGATCAATTTCTACAGCAAGCCAGACCTTTGAGACTCCCCATCCACAGTAAAGTAGTGTAAATGTTCACTTCAATTTTTCCAGGTTCAGTCAAGTGAGCAGTTTCCCGGAAATTAACTGAGGCGCGTTCTCAGACTTCTTAAACTTCTGAAGGACCCTTAGAGGCCTCTAGAGTTCAGATTTTTGTTCTACAAGTTCTCACATTGTATTCTACAGGTTCTCACATCAAGTCTACAAGCTTTTTGCAACATATTTACCTTCATATTAAAGCCCTCAACTTGCTGTGGAATGTGTTTGGGTGGGGTTACAGGTGTAACAGAGCACACTTCTGACCACAACCATCAGTGACACGCAGGAGAATTAATACTCTCAAATAGAAGAGGTCAGTGAAACAATTATTTTCAGCCTGTTGTTAAGTTACACTTTCACAGCAAAATCCAAGATCCAAATCTAATCACGAGTACCTGCCCATCACCAAAATTCAAAGTACAGGATTGACAGGTCTTTAGTAAAGGGACTAACACTGGACAAAAATATATTTTCTGTTATTAATTTGAGCTTGAAAGTACATTGTTTGTCAAAATAATCTTAACTCAAGGTCCATTTACTAACTTTTTCTGCAGCTTTCAATCACACCTCAAGGTCTTTATCAGGGAATGGAGTTTGCTAAATTGGCATCGAGTTTATTCAGTTGTCATCAGATGATGTTAGTATGAAGCCGAGAGACATGGTTTACCATCTCATGACATCACATGATCCAAGGTCCACACTCACAGGTCATGTGAGGACGACTTGGCCAACTCAATGGCAACTGAAACAAAGTCCGTCTGCTGATGAAGACCATGAGATGCAGTTGAAAGCTCCGGAAAAAGCTTGTGAGTTAAGGTTATTTCGGTAAACTATGTTATTCATGTTTTCTGATGTTTTTAAATGGTTGTTTACATCGGTAGTTATTTTTAAATACATACCCTTTGAACCCTAGACTTTTTTTGCTTGGTGTTCCTTTATTTATGGTCTTGTGGCATAGACGTCTTACCTAGGCATGCTGTATACTGTGTTCTTATTCTCAGGATAAATTGGGCTACACAAAAATGTCAACAACTGCCATATCAGTGGTACTATATATGGTTTGTGGTATGCATGTTTTGTCATCTAAATATTTTATTGCATTATTCGTTATGTTTGGTTCCTTTTCCATTTCAAGTTTGACACAACAGGGAAAGAGAAGAATGAATTAGCTCATTAGTGCAAGATCAGTATTCATATACAGCACATGTGAAACTGTTAAAAAAATAAAGAGACAGATACACGGGAATACAGCAATATCAAGCGTCAAGCTCCCCTCCTGGGTCTGGCTCCAGGGGGAGGCCCCAGTCTCCCTTTTCCGGGCGAGGTGCCGCAGCTCCTTTCAGGCCGATCCACTGAGGTTTTGTCATGTGTCCCGTCCATGAATCGCCACCTGAACGTGGTGGAGGCGTTTGTGTGCCCCAGTGACCCTGGAAACTGTGTTGTTATAGGGTCTCCCAAGGCAAATTGGTTCCAGAGGAGGGGCCAGACTAAGAGCGATTCACAAAACCTCGATGGATTGTTGTATCTATAGTGCAAAATAAAAAAGGCTATTATTCTGGGTGTTGTCATTCCTAATGTTTTGTTTTTGTGATATGTTAATTATAATATGTTTTGGGATTTTACCACCAGGGTTTTCCCATCATGCTTTATATGATGTAAACAATTCAATTCAATTCAGTTTTATTTATATATCTATTTACATATTATCTCAGGGCACTTCAGGAAGAATAATGTAGTCTAAGTGACTTAGGTGGGTGCTTTTCTTTCTCTTAGCCTACATTTCTTTACAATTTGGTGATTCCACACCATGTCAGTCATTCTGCTTTGGCTCCTGGCAGTTCCTGTGGGCACTGCAACCATGGGAGTACAGACAACTATCAGCTGGATTAGTGTTGTTGAAGAAATCGTCTAGTTTCAAGAAACCCCTTTCTTACATAACTTCTCAGTAGATGATGTACATTTGTCTGCAATGGCTCCTTGCTCGTCTTTATTTTCTGATGTCCAAGAATAAGGTGTTCTAGTGTTTTAATTTCAGTGGAGGAGCATATCAATTATGTATGGGGACATGTGACCCCTGAATGACGTTCAGGAGCTGAGCCTGAGTTAGTATACTGATGAGACAGAATGCAATTCTTTTTTTCCTCAAAAATAATGTTACTTCTGATAGTGTGAAACTGTGTGTACATGTTTTACATAGTGATGATGAATGAAGCTTTATTAATCTATGTGCTAATCAATCTCCTCATCATGTAAATCAGGTCCCTGCTGATGGCAAGGTGCGATACGCGTGCTACATCTCACAAATCCCTGTTTATCCCCCTGGATAGTTGAAATATCACATTAGTAATGGATTGATATGGGCTTGTTGACAGTCATATGGCCCAATTACTGCTCATCATATTTAAACACTGAACAACCTGTTCAAATACAGCTCTGCTAAAGTATGGCATTTTGAACTGACAAGTGTGAAATTCTGATAAAAGATTTCAAAATGGGTATTAAAAAAGCTAGAAGGCACTCAGTAGAGCACACAGCTTCTGTAACAGCAAACAATTCTCCAGTTTGTAAAAATAAAGCTACCATAATGGTTCATGTTTGCTTATTGTTAGCCTTTCAGGGTTCATTGATTTGCAAAATAATAAATTATTTTTACTTTAGATTACGAAGTCCCAGATGCAAGGTAAAAATTCTGCGCTGGCACATGGGTAGTACAACCAGAGCCATGTAGACAGTGTCAACAGAAGTTCAAGATGCTTGATGGTCACATGATTCAGGTAGACTTCAGATAGTTCTCTCTACATGGCTCTGGTTTGTCAGAGCTGAGGGCAGACAGGATGTGGCCTTACTGCTCTTGGACAGGTTGGTATTGTAAAATATTTGGAGTAGGCTATGTAGCTATTACATTTACTCTACCTAAATAATGGATTATTGTCTTTGAACTGTGGAAATTTGAGTGAGCTCCCCTGTAGGCATAAGTCAAAAAAAAGCATCGACAGTGTTTGTGTAATTACTCTCACTGCCAGCTATAACTCATGTATTTCCATACAAAATAAGTTCACATGTACACTTTAAAACTTACACAATATCAAACCCGCCTTGATCGTCAATTCATCAATTTAGTTACATTTTCAATGTTAACCTTCAACACACTGCAATCTACAGTATGAGCAGTAGTCCTTGAAGAATACGTAATCACTTGTTTAATCCACTTCTTGTTACCAGTTTTAGCAGCAGCTCTACTTGGAAAGTATACTGACCATTGCCTGACAGCTTAACTAGTAACCATCTTTAAACACATTAAAATAGAATATAAAACACAGTACAAGAGTGTTTAAAGGAATTAGAACTTAATGCAACCGTGTCTCCTCAGGCTGTGCAGCCTTCCCCTGAGCAATCACCTGATTTTGATGTGAGTAGGAATATTCGCCTTGTTCCAGTCTTTCATGAGGAAGATGTGGATAAATATTTTATTCTCTACAGCCGCATCTTGCCACATGGAGGTGGAGCATGCGAATGCACAAGGTGCATGTTCAACAATGTTATAGTAACCCCAATAACTCTAGTTTAAGCAGAAATAAGACATGCAACAAATAGTTATTATTCAGATATGAATAATATGATATGATTCAAGTAGCATCTGTAGGGCCCTAACTATGAAATCTGTGTTATTATTTATTATTTTCCATTTCATTTTTTCATGATTGTTTTCTCTCTTTTAAAGCCATATTTTCCTATGGATGTTTACATTAAAACTGTTCATAAAATAGCCATAAAAATGTCATAGAAATAGGTGATAGGTTTAAACTATGCATGCTAACTTGCCACATGTTTGTAGATGAGTAATAATAATGAGTAGCCTAATATATGTGAAACTTGTGTTTAGGCTATTGGAGACAGATACAAATAAAATAAAATAAAGTGAAGGATTGGACTTTGCAAGCTAACTGTAATACAATGTTATTATTTTTCGTCAGAGTCTATGCTGCCACAAAAAAAGCATTTTCTGCTCTCGGGGAACAGTGTGGGGACTGGCTTGAGAAAACTGTGGCTATGGGGGCAGATGGTGCTGCAGTCAATCTTGGCCACAAAGGGGGAGTTATAGCCCTGTTGCAGCAGGAGGCAGGGGACTTCACTGTGGCCTTTCATTGCATGCCTCACAGGTAAGGCTTGTGTAGGACAGCCTGATATTCTTCCTTGTAGGCTTTACACTGTGCATGCATTATCTTTTAATCAGAGATGGAAGAAGTATTCAGATCCTTTACTTAAGTAAAAGTACTAATACCACACTGTGAAAATACTGCACTACCAGTAAAAGTCCTGCATTCAAAACCTTAGTATTATTAGCAAAATGTATTTAAAGTATCCAAAGTAAAAGTACTCATTGTGCAGTAAAATGTTTCCCATCAGTGTTTTACTATTATATATAATTAATATTGCAGCTGCATTATGTTGCATTTTACTGCTTCAGTTTATCACAAACATTCAAAATCTGGAGATACATGGTTTTCCTACATAAACATTACATACCTGCTCGTCATCATTTACATGCTAGCCCACTGCCAACACTACTGGTTGCTTCACTACTGAGTTTACTCACAAATTTCATTTTCAAAACATTTACCTAACGATTCATATTCATAACACTGAGTGGGGCTCATACACCAAACTAACCTCTTTAACAGGAGAAATGATGGGAAACAAACGTTTGATTTTGTCAGACAGGTCGCTCTTTGCAGAATGGCAAGAAGCTAGCAGTCTGTGGGTTACGGCATTCCCTGAGTTAGAAAAGCTCCGCTACTGTCTACTGGACTGGACAGGATCCAACACCGATACATTTAAAATGGACAAACAGAATAAAAATCCCAAACATTTTACATCAAAACAAGATAATACACAAACAAAAATGTGGCTGCATTCTGGGGGGGTCACAACGGCGTAGCCTGATACCCATCAGTACTGTGCTTCCGTAGGAACACTAACCCAACTTTTGGGACATTTCATAGGTGGTCTGAAAAATGCTTAAACACCTGTTTCTACTATCTTGGTTCATTCTTGTCCTAATCTTCAAAAAGTCTTTATCCAAAAATGTGGTAGAATCAGGTATGTCTTATAACTGATTCAATAAGGCATGTTTACAGCCATTGGTAGGATGGGCGTGAGGTGAGCATGTGGTGTCCACTGTGTGTCAGCCAGAGTGGAGCTGCAGGCGAGCGGTTTCATGCTGTGGAGGACATTGCGCAGACTCGCGCTATAAATGTAATCCCTGATTGTGAACAAATTGTGCTATTAGAGGTAAATTGTCTGTGGCATGCATGATACCCTCAATGCTGATGAGCCCGAGATGTAAAGACACTTATTTTAATGATTTTAATCAGCCAAATTGACTGATATATTCATTCTGTTGCCCAACCCTACATGCTATGTTATTTGCCCCTGTCAAATCCTTTGGAAAGAATAAAACTGGAAGTGACTGAAATGTTAATGTTTGAGGGTTGAATAATCGCTACAGAACATAGAGCAATTATCAATAACAGAACCTCAAAATCAAACCCTCCACTCAATACCTTCAGTACTCAAGTTTAGAAAGAAATTCTTAAAAAAACAAAACAAATCAAAAACACAACAGTGAGCCACACACACTGTAGTTTATTTTGACTCAGTACCACATACACTGTTCTACTGCCTCAAATACTCACTAGAGCACCAAATGTGGATTCATCCACCACTAAGAATAGTGCACTATTTCCTCCTCTTTGAGTAATGTTTGCTAAAATCTGCAGCCGAAAAACTATATACTTCTATATGCTACTAAGCCATTTTTAAAGATTTATGTCTTCAGTAAGAAACAAGGGGCTTGGGGCTGAGAGCCATAGACAGGGTAGGGAAGTCTGAGAAAAAAAAGCCTAGGTTCTAACAAAACAACTTTATTGAGTTGCATTATATTTTGCCTATTTTTTCTGCACTATGAGAGTGCAATACCAAATTTCTGGAGTGCTTGGATTCAAACTGACAGCTGCTGGATGAAACGATCATTGGTACATTGTTTTATATTCATTATTTGTGATGACATAGGCTTGTCACGGCTATCTGGCCTTTTTCAAAACTGGCATTGTTTGTTGCTGCTTGTGTTGTAGACCACCACGTCTGCTGGTTATTGAAGTAATGGCAGGTCACACATTGCTTGCACACTTGTAGTGTGGTGTCGTGTGTGGGTTATTGTGGATGGAAAATCTCAAAGATGGGCCAGATGTCTTCAGGATCTTCACCACACCATAAATTTACTTCAATACTGATAATAATTCAGCTGAGTCAAAAGAGTTCAAATATGAATAGAGTTTACTGACAAATAACAAAGGTACAGTAAACACAAGTTCAACAGCATTACACGCTCATTTTTATCCTGTCTCTACTCCTCCTTCTGTGGGCCTTCGACCTTGAGCATCTCTGAGACTCGGCTAGGTTTGACACCATTATTTCTTTTTTTGATACATTTCTGCCCTGGCTAGTAAATATTGGTGTCCAACAAAGGCCTGCACCATGATATCATCTGAGAACAATGCAGAACAGCTCTCTGTCTGATACACATTATTTGTTAACTGTGTATTCATTTGCCTCTTATCCTTGGTTTCCTGCCCCGCTAGTTTAGTCTGCCTTACTTTTTTATCCTTTATCTGACTGAGGTTTGAGCAAATTATTGGTCAAACCCATGGCGTCGACCATGGTGCTGAAGTAGCACACGTCATTGCAATCCACATTTCTCTCCGATCCGCCCTTCCGTCTCCGTAAGTTTCCCCTTGGATCTGTCTTGCATCTCCATACAGCCTATAGGCTGTATCAGGGCCCACTATGGGTCCTCGCCCCCTCTGCAATGAGCCATCAGCTCCGCGCCTGCTTTTACTGCATTTCTAGTTTCCATGGACACCGTTTGTTTGCTTGCACTCGCACTTGTGATAGGCTACCTGTTATCATCTCATAAAGTTGGACTATAGATAGTGAAAATGGCAGAAGAAAAGAAGATTGACTAACTGGTCAGAGGAGGAAAAGATTATACTTCTGGAGGAATACAATAAAATAAAGCACATACTAAAAAGAACATTTGATCTGCAATTAACAGCAAACAGAAAACAACGAATGTGGGAGGAAATTGCAACAAAAATTAAAATAAGTCTGGTGAAGAGGTCCATCCAAGAGGTCGAAAAAAAAAGAAGATAACTTGTCTGTTCAGGCCAAAAAAGAGATCACTAATTACAGGAAGGAATCCATGGAATGGAATGGCCCTCTTTCTTTTGTTAATTATACTTTTTCTTTTTCCTCTCTCATTGTGAATATTTGAGGCCATGTATATTTTTATGTTCATCTGAATATAATTTCCATGATTTTTGAATAATATATTTTTATTTGACTTGGAATAAGCAGAGCCCTCCCTTTGTTCTCATATATAATCTATTTAGCAGTCTGAGCCTGTGGTTATTTGCTCTATTTCAGTTAACCTGCCAGTCATCTCTGTTATGTATTTGTGTGTGTACACGTGTTTATATGTGTATGTTCTGTCTGTGTCTGGCTGTCCTGCTTGCCGCTCTCACTCCCCACCCCATCACCCTCTCTCTCCCAGCTAAGTTTTTCTGACCTTTTATTTTTTCTAACGGCACAATAGAAATTACAATTACAATTAAGATTATTCATCTTATTATGAGGAGCCTTGTTTCAAAAATCAATATCCTAAGAGTATGGGTTACTCTTCATAAACCCAATATTATCACTTATCACTTCTGAAACATGGCTACTTAGAAAAATCACTGATGATGAAATTAAAATTGACAACGTTGTTCTGTATAGAGCTGATAGGGCTTCTAGAGGAGGCGGGGTGGCCACATATGTTGCTGCAAATCTTGTCTCTGAGTGTATCATTCCTAACGTATGAATGTCTTTTCATTAACATTATTATTCACGACTCTGAACTTTCCTTTAAGCTTCATATAGAGTTTATTATAAAAAAACGTATGGTTGTCTGAGTTCACTTTATCGCTCAATTAATTGTTTTAAACTTCAAGTCAGAAAAATAATCATTTCTCAGTTGATACTGCCTATTATTGATTATGCTGACATCAGAACACCTCCAACACTTATCTTAAGCCCCTTAATGTTGTACATAATTCTCTCTGTAGGTTTATTTTGAGGTGTCCATATAGAACTCATCGTTGTCTAATGTATGAATCCCTTCATTGGCTGCAACCTAAATCTAGAAGACAAGACCCAGTTCATCTTTAAATGTGTTTAGTTTAATTGTCCTTCCTATTTGAAACAGTTTCTGGTTCTATGTAGATCTTAGCTGGGGGTTAGGGGTGTGGGTGGTAGAGGGTGAGTGAGCTGTCTGTATCTGTGTTTTTGCAGTGTATGTTTGTGTATGTGTGCTGTCTTTGTTTGTATGTGTTTTATTTTATATTTGTGTCTACAGGACCCCATCGAAAATGAGATAATACATCTCAAAGGGCTATCCTTTCAATAAATTCAAATTCATAAAACCATAGAGCAATCATTAATTTGAAAGGGGGTGGAATAGCACAGCTGCAGAAAGTAGAGTGATACAACTCTTGATGGTCGTACAAATCATGCATTGACTGCCGGTCAAATCTATAGTGTAAAGGGGCGCTTCTAGTTGACAAGGCTAAGCCCAGACCATCCGTGCACGCTGAATTTTTTTTAGTGGTCCTTGCTGTTCTGCCTGGAACACTACTTCCTAATTCCTTAAATATAAGGCCAAGATAAGGAGAAAACCATAAATAAGTCTTCTCCTTAAGGTTTCCTTAAAAGTTTCACATAAGGGTGTTCTGTGCAACCGATTTTATTTTAAGGAAATCTTAACTTAAGGTGCAACCGGCCCCTGTATTCTATTTGCTTTATCACACATTCAAATTAGAGAAGCAAAATGCAACTGTCAGATCGTTCCATCTGAGAAGAAAATAAAACACAGAGGGGGGCAGGCTGCTCTCATCCTGCTGCCTGTTTAATCAGGCCTCACTGCATCACAATAAAGTAATTACTCAGTATTTATAAATGTCATATTTAATTTGCAGCATGAATTTCAGAGGTGCTGAAATACAAACGCAGCACTGTTTACTGTGTCAGACTGCTACTGTGAGCCGCACTGAACTCATGAACCTGATTCAACCAGGCAGCATAACAGTGGACGTGGTGCTATTTGAAAATACATTGATAGTGTCCCGAGTAGTATCACACCTCACTTTACCTCTGAGTGTAACAGTTTTGGATTTTGTTCACATTAAGAATCATGTCATTTAATTTAATCTCAAACAGCTTTGACATGTAACTAATGATAATGATGATTTCCATTACATAACCACATTTCCATTTCCATAACTTAATAGAGTCAGAAACAATTAAACCAAAAGGTACAACATGGTGTGATGTTAAATTGTAAACTTTGTATTAGCCTCACTGCACAACGGGACACTACAGCTTTATGGTCTGAGCAAGCTAGCTGCTGGGTGCTAAACAAAGTTACACAACGTTGCCAAGCAAATTAATTGCTGCATTTTGACCATTTCTTTTTCACACATAGCTATATTCAATTCAATTCAATTCAGTTTTATTTATATAGCGCCATATCATAACAAAGTTATCTCAGGGCACTTTGTCATAAAGAGCAGGTCTAGACCGACTCCTTATGTGTACAGAGACCCAACAATTCCCACCAAGAGCAAGCACAAGCAACAGTAGCAAGGAAAAACTCCCTTTTAACAGGAAGAAACCTCCAGCAGAACCAGGCTCTGGGTGGGCGGTCATCTGCCTCGACCGGTTGGGTTGAGAGAGAGAGAGAGAGAGAGAGAGAGAGAGAGAGAGAGGAAAGTGAACATGCAGTAGCACAGCACTGTTCAGTTCTAGATACAGATGTAAAGCAGNTTCAATTCAGTTTTATTTATATAGCGCCATATCATAACAAAGTTATCTCAGGGCACTTTGTCATAAAGAGCAGGTCTAGACCGACTCCTTATGTGTACAGAGACCCAACAATTCCCACCAAGAGCAAGCACAAGCAACAGTGGCAAGGAAAAACTCCCTTTTAACAGGCAGATACCTCGAGCAGAACCAGGCTCTGGGTGGGCAGTCATCTGCCTCGACCGGTTGGGTTGAGAGGGAGAGAGAGAGCATGAGGAAAGCGAACATGCAGTAGCACAGCAGTTCAGTTCTACATACAGATGTAAAGCAGCAATAGTGGGAATGGTATTAATGTTAATACAAATAATACTAATAGCAATATGGTAGTAGTAATACTAATAAGTCCAAAGACAACAATAGCAGCAGCAACACGGGGGCAGCAGGTGGCCCACAACCACAGATCCAGACCCTGCAGCTCCAGAGGCATAAACACTCGGAGAAAGCAACAGAAGGAGAGAGAGAGAGAGAGAGAGAGAGAGAGAGAGAGAATGAGGAAAGCGAACATGCAGTAGCACAGCACGGTTCAGTTCTAGATACAGATGTAAAGCAGCAGTAGTGGAAATAGTATTAATGTTAATACAAATAAAAGTAATAGCAATGTGATAGTAATAATAAGTCCAAAGATAGCAACAGCAGCAGCAACTGCCGAGCAGCAGCACGGGGGCAGTAGATGGCCCGCATCACAGATCCAGGCAGCTCCGCAACCACAGATCACGACTCTGTAGCTCCGCAACCCCAGATCCAGACGCCGTAGCTCCGCAACCACCGATCCAGATTCCACAGCACCGCAACTACCGGTCCATACCCCGCAGCTCTGCAACCACAGAATGCCTATATCGTTACCTTCAGGGCATGTCTATCAAGCAAATTTGCATACAGCAGCAACACACATATACCGGCTTCATGTAACAACAAAGCTAACGCTAGCTGAGCTAGCGCTGCAGTATAAAGTTTGCACAAAAAGCAACATGAAAAAACAGTTACCGCCATCCAACCTACTACTCTCATTATTTAGTTAGCTTCAAATGAGGCTTAACGTTCCGAGTCCCAACAAATATCTGTAAACCAGTTATTGTTCATTGATTCAGTTTATCATGTAATTTGCTGTTAGCCATCCGAGTGTATGAACTTTTGACTCAGGAGTTTGTACCATTATTGGTCATTTGTGAAAACCAATAAATTATTTTGTGAAATAAACAGCTTTTAAAAATGTATTTATTTCACTGATAGTTAAATTAATTATTTCCATGGACTTAAAATCATTGTTTTATTTAATGGCCTGGCATTTGGCAAGTGACCTTTCCCCTAAAATGATGAATTTCCAGGCCTGGTGAAGTATTTAGTACCTTTTATTTTAGTTTTTTGGTGTCTCAAAACATTATATATGGTAGATACACATAATGTACAGCACTCTAGTTATAAAAGCTTACTAATCTACACTATGAATCTGTTCTTATACTTCCTTTTGCTGCTGTGACACTTCAACTCCGCTGCATGGGATCAATAAAGTTAGTCTTATCTTACAATGGAGCTGTTCTGAGATTATAATGCCTCTTTTTTTTTAAATTCAAATTGCCTACTGATTGTATCATCAATGTTGTGTTGTAAAAATGAAGATTCACTGTCAAAGAAAACCAAGGTGCTTGTGTAGTACAATGTTTGACCACAGATTTCTATCACACTGCATCTCAGGTGAGTACTCATGGGTTGGCCTTGGTTTCAAATCTTAGGAATGACTACCCCACTGTGGAAAACAATGGAACTGCATCTCAACATAGAAGGATAAAAGTGGTTTCCAACACAGAGTGATGTCAGGACTGAAATTGTTTGCCAGAAAAAGGACATCATTATCCCCTTCACCTTTAAATACGTATTTCATACAAGACAAGTATGAAGCAAATGATTCTTAGCAAAGTTTTTATTGTCATTATATAATAAAGAGTTAAAAATAATAGCCTGATAACCAGGAGTGAAACCAAGGAGGGAATGTTGAATGAAAATGAATGACACATTACACTGGAAATAAGTAAAAGGCTGTAAAATAATACTGCTATACAAGTGAAGTGTTGAATAGATGCATCATGAATCCACATGCTGTTACATTTGACAGGAACTTTGACAGTAATTTGATAGTCACTGGGGTAATAATGTCATCAAGGTCTATGTTACACTTGACAGTAGTTAACCCTTCACTTTGCATGCACAGGACAGTAGTCTAGAGGTGGGACTGCTGCAGTGGAGCTGCTTACACTACGTGCAGAAAAAGTAGTCAGCCGTCATGGAATCATATTTGGAAACAAAAAAATTTAAAAAACACGCCTTGTGATGCTCAGCTGCTTAGCAATGACGCTTGCAAGCCAAATCACAACACAAAACTAAACAGTCTTCAGAGACTGGGTGAACAGCTGTCTGTGAACACCAGCTCAAAACTGCTCGTAGCGTCCACTGGGAAGAGGTCAAAGGTCATCGACCAGGAGTCAGTGGATGGCCAGAGAAAGATCAAGGAGGACACTCACATCTGACACCAGGAACCATCCTTGAACAGAGATAGAGGTGACCATCTCCCTTCATATAGTTAATCTGACTGAAGTTTGATGACACGCAACAACTGAGCAAACCCCATTTATTGATGAAGACCCTAAGATACAAGCTCTGACAAAGCTAATACGTGGACCCTGTGTTTAAATTATTTACTGACATCAAACAGGGTGTTGTATTGAAAATTCAAGTAATGTGTAGTGCTTTGACATCAGTGTCTTGTGGTAGAGGACTGTGGCTGTGCTGGGCAGTTAACAGTGACAAAGTGAAGGAGAAGTAAGGTGCACACAGTTCACATTCCTTGGATACATAAACGCAAAAACTATACAAAAGCAACAGTGTGACGCAAGTCAAAGGTCACTTTTGATGACATTCAGTTAAGTAATCAGTTCCATAATACGCATTGGTTTAATAGATATTACTAATACACATGTATTTGCTTCCTCTGGCCAATCACTAATTGCAGGATTAATCACTGATGAAAAACCAAAGCTGACATAAAAACATTTATCAAATATCGATATGGTACGATTTCATTCACAGAGACAGTCTACAAAATGAACGCTTTATGTTTAATGTCATGACTTTAAATCTAGCTTTCAAAGTTCTCATTCTGAACAAAAATAAGAGGGCCAACCTAGACCACCAGCAGTGATTCAAACAAGTAAACTGGTACTGGAGTATCCCTTTAAATGACAATCTCCACTGTTCATGAGTGCATCCATTTCAGGATTACATCTACAATGCAAGGTACCTGATCATTTACCTCTCATTAATGATCTGAGCAATCTGAAGCTAACATTATCCAAAGGCAGTTCAAATCTATGCATGAACAATACGCACAGGTCAGTAACTCAAACACTGGCTCAACCGTTCCTCAGGTGTAGAAGAGTACCAGAATAATGAGGCTATCCATTCATGTTGGATCCAGGGATCTTTGACCATCTTGATGTCTTCAGTTCTTCTCCTTGGTGATCTTTTCTGTTTTACTGGTCCTTTATGCTGAGCACTGGGTCCACCAGTTTATTATGAACATGCATTAAACCTACAATGAAATTGAAAAGGGAAAAAAAAAGACAAAAGTATATTAGATACACATAAAGTTGCTACAGAAACCTATGTCTGCTACGCTTTGTAATATTGTGCAACAACAGATGTCGCTATAGACAGAATTACAGCTCTATGTTATGACTATTAGGCTGTAAATTTGTGTGTTGTAGTTGACTGATAAAGCATGTTTGTCTTTATCCATAGCACTCTTTAAGGTCCAGGCAGCATTATGCTTGTTTATAGTTAACAGACTGTTTCCTTCTCTCCAAAATGCTGGGAGAGCTTTAAAAAAGGTAGAGGAAACTTGATTTAGGTCTCTTTCACACCTGTCATTTGGTTCACTTTGTGCATACCGAACAAAAAATGATCCACTGTCGCCTTTTTAGTTCTGGTCTGTTTCCTGTTCACACTGACTTATTACAAACAAACCAAGAGGAGCAAACATGACGTCATATGAACTGACCGGTAAGTCATTGATTGGACAGTGTTGGTGATGTCGTCCTGCATCATCTGCCCTTTATGGAACCACAGAGGAAAATCTAATTCTGGTGACTGACAGCAGGTTAAGCAGCACTTTACTGAACCTGAAGTGTTTATTTATCTTAGGAATAACTGATTATAAGCACTATTAGTCCTAGAACTGGACCACACCTGTTCTAAATAATGACAAACAGGTAGAAACAGGATGAAAAAGAGGCGTCTTGTACTGTAATATTACAGTGAGGATAGTTACGGTCTGCTCGCTATGTTTTTTAATGTGGAACTCTTAAAATACACGACACACCTCTGTCTATACTGCTTTACACTTTATGATGAATCAGGGAAAATCCTAGCACTCACATGCTGATGTGTAAACGTGTCACCATGGTTACCAAATCATCTTCCATAGATATGTACATCACGTATACAGATCACAGGATTTAATAGTAGTTTATCTTTTGAATTCATTCTAAAAAAAAAAATCAAAAAAAAATCACATATTTACTATCACAAAATCTAGTGGTTTGTCTGTTTCGCTTTCACACCACAAACAAACAAACTGCACCAGAGTCCACTCAGGACCAGACCGAGACCCACGTTTTCAGGTGGTTTTGATCGATCGCCGCCGTGATGACTGTACATCAGCTGTTCAACCCTGCCACGTCGGAGTACAGATGTTAATCGCTGTGTAGTCGCTTGGCTTGTATCATTCTTCAAGCTGGGATTGCTGGTTAGTATGAGACACCCCCACACCACCGCACAACCCTGCGCTTATCGCTGCAACGCCTGATTTTGTCTGAAAGCGGCCTAAGGACAGCACTGACGTTGTTGGTACCTTTGAAGTACTTGACTGTTTTGACTCGTAGCTCCAGGGTGGCATCTTCATCACAGACAAAGATGGTGCGTGGGTGCTGCTGGAAGGCTGATACAGTCCACATGTGATTCACCCCCTCCTCTATGGCTTTATACAGAGCAAAGGCTTTATGTGCTCCTGTGATCAGAATCATCACCTGAGCAGAGGACAACAGTGTTATAGGACCCAGGAAAGTAGGAACATTAAGAGTTAAGCAATATATACAGTGGGGCAAAAAAGTATTTAGTCAGCCACCAATTGTGCAAGTTCTCCCACTTAACAAGATGAGGGAGGCCTGTAATTTTCATCATAGGTACACTTCAACTATGAGAGACAGAATGGGGGGAAAGAATCCAGGAAATCACATTGTAGGATTTTTAATGAATTAATTGGTAAATTCCTCGGTAAAATAAGTATTTGGTCACCTACAAACAAGCAAGATTTCTGGCTCTCACAGACCTGTAACTTCTTCTTTAAGAGGCTCCTCTGTCCTCCACTCGTTACCTGTATTAATGGCACCTGTTTGAACTCGTTATTAGTATAAAAGACACCTGTCCACAACCTCAAACAGTCAGACTCCAAACTCCACTATGGCCAAGACCAAAGAGCTGTCAAAGGACACCAGAAACAAAATTGTAGACCTGCACCAGGCTGGGAAGACTGAATCTGCAATAGGTAAGCAGCTTGGTGTGAAGAAATCAACTGTGGGAGCAATTATTAGAAAATGGAAGACATACAAGACCACTGATAATCTCCCTCGATCTGGGGCTCCACGCAAGATCTCACCCCGTGGGGTCAAAATGATCACGAGAACGGTGAGCAAAAATCCCAGAACCACACGGGGGGACCTAGTGAATGACCTGCAGAGAGCTGGCAGCAAAGTAACAAAGGCTACCATCAGTAACACACTACGCCGCCAGGGACTCAAATCCTGCAGTGCCGTCGTGTCCCCCTGCTTAAGCCAGTACATGTCCAGGCCCGTCTGAAGTTTGCTAGAGAGCATTTGGATGATCCAGAAGAGGATTGGGAGAATGTCATATGGTCAGATGAAACCAAAATAGAACTTTTTGGTAAAAACTCAACTTGTCGTGTTTGGAGGAGAAAGAATGCTGAGTTGCATCCAAAGAACACCATACCTACTGTGAAGCATGGGGGTGGAAACATCATGCTTTGGGGCTGTTTTTCTGCAAAGGGACCAGGACGACTGATCCGTGTAAAGGAAAGAATGAATGGGGCCATGTATCGTGAGATTTTGAGTGAAAACCTCCTTCCATCAGCAAGGGCATTGAAGATGAGACGTGGCTGGGTCTTTCAGCATGACAATGATCCCAAACACACCGCCCGGGCAACGAAGGAGTGGCTTCGTAAGAAGCATTTCAAGGTCCTGGAGTGGCCTAGCCAGTCTCCAGATCTCAACCCCATAGAAAATCTTTGGAGGGAGTTGAAAGTCCGTGTTGCCCAGCGACAGCCCCAAAACATCACTGCTCTAGAGGAGATCTGCATGGAGGAATGGGCCAAAATACCAGCAACAGTGTGTGAAAACCTTGTGAAGACTTACAGAAAATGTTTGACCTCTGTCATTGCCAACAAAGGGTATATAACAAAGTACTGAGATGAACTTTTGTTATTGACCAAATACTTATTTTCCACCATAATTTGCAAATAAATTCTTTAAAAATCCTACAATGTGATTTTCTGGATTTTTTTTTCTCATTTTGTCTCTCATAGTTGAAGTGTACCTATGATGAAAATTGGAGACCTCTCTCATCTTTTAAGTGGGAGAACTTGCACAATTGGTGGCTGACTAAATACTTTTTTGCCCCACTGTAAGATCATGTCATTGTAGGACAATGGAGGAAAAAATGTACTGCCTTTCAATCTGACCTCCTTGGCGTCCATGACAGTTCCAACACCCACAGTCAGAGCCATGGTGGGAACCTTGGAGAGGTCGTTGCCAAAGAAACGAGCATTGGCCACAATGGTGTCCTTAGCCAGAGTTTTCACTCTGGTCCTGGAAACAAGGCTGGAACCTGGCTCATTGAACGCTATGTGACCGTCAGGGCCAATACCTACAGAAAGACAGAAGGAAGCGGAAAAAGACTGAGCTAAAGAGATAAGCTTTATATCACAGAGAAGAGATGAAATGATCCCAGTGACACTGACAACAAGCTGTTTGACTGATGAGATCTGGCAGGCAAAAAAAATATTAGAAATCATGTGTCTGACCTCCAACGAACAAATCGATTCCTCCGGCGTCTGCGACCTTCTGCTCGTAGGCCTGACACTCTGCCTCCAGGTCCTCTGCGTTTCCATCCAGGATGTGAGCGTTGACTGGATCAATGTCGATGTGCTTGAAGAAGTTGTTCCACATGTAGGAGTGATAGCTCTCTGGATGAGCACGAGGTAGGCCTGGAGAACAAGTGGGTCACCTTTTTTACCTAGGAGCTGCGGTGCCATAAATGCAGCCCCCAGAGTGAAGGGGGCTTCTTAAGGGCCAGATATACACTAATACAAAACCAATGGCTGCAGACCCTTGGGGCCATGAGGATGCAGAAGGTATAAAACTAGGAATTAAGGCCTTTACACACAGGGGTCATTTTTTCGTGCGATTAATTCGCATGTCAATATATTTTTTAGAACTGTTTTTTTTATCATGAGTACTTTCACACAGAAAGCGAATATTATGCGGCGAAAAAGCAACGGAATTTTTTTTCATAACGAGGTCAATATTTGTGAGCTTTTGCATGGTGAATAAACGCATCAACCAATTACGTTGTGTGGAACGGACATCACATCACTGACATGTTGATTTTTTGTGTTTCTCATTACCCTGTATTATATGACAAAGGACACAAAAATTATAAAGACAATGAACTCAAAGACAACATGGGGGATAGCATCGCCGGATGCAGGATAGTGAGGAGCTGATGTAGTTTAATTTGGATGTAGTAGAGCTGGTATCAAGGCAACAGTGTCATAGCAGGTGTGGCTCGTCATATTAATCAAATACGGGAGGCACTCTGTGTAGCTTTTTACCTGTGCACTGCACATAGACTGCCCAAAGAAACATAAGACAGTGGAGCATACAGTATTTCAGTGTTGTCTATTTTTTTTGAAGAATGAGCTGGCACAAATCAATCCATCCATCCATCCATCCATCGCAAATTTGCATCGCTGCCGGTATGAATAGTTTTGATGCCAAATATTCGCAGGCGAGTATTTCACATTTTCGTGTCCTTTATTCGTCACGTCCCCGATGTGTAAAGGCCTTCAGGCTGAAAATAAAACATAGTCCAGAGCTAACTGATGTAAACTCTTTAAAACAGGATGAATGTCTCCATAGATACTACTATACATACTAAGAAGTCACTGTCATTCGTTTGCTAATGTCACCTTACAGGATTCCTGAGTGATCATGAAGTCATCTAAATTTTACTCTTGCAGCCAGTTCGAAGCTACCACTATGCAAAGTGTTAATGCAGCTTGAATGGAAGTATTTGAACTGGTACTGGCATTGTACCTTCCATTGCACATGTGCAGTAGAGTCCTTCTTTGGCTGAGGGGGCCAGCAACCTACACACATGAATAGCATGAGAATAAAATATTGATATGACTCTTTACTTTTCATTGAACCAAATTTCAATAATACAAAGAGTAATTTCCAAATACATGTGACCCAATTACAAACAATTGTTGGTAATTACACAATACATTACATAACAAAGTATGACCTCCAATTTTGACTGTGGCCACTATGCCTTGGCTTAAATATATCCATTTTTAAATTAAGCTAAAAAAGTACAAGCTCGATGTCCAAACTTATGTTTTGTTGCTGCATTTTCAGAACATAAGAGTGGCACAGATGCAGATGCAGGTTAATGATGTGTATCTGTTTGCATCACACAATCTGTCACGCCTCAAAACATATATCATGCAGTCCGACCACAGATTGCGACCAAGTTTCTCCTTGACCATCTCACAATGAAATAAACCTGTAAGATTTTTGTTATCACACAAGGATAGGGGCCTTAAATCATTGCACACTCAAGTGCGGCTCCTGAGGGCTATCACTTGACATTTTGTTATTCTCCACGTGTACATAAGTGCAAGACTTTCTGGGATACTACAAAACAAACTTAAGTACAAGTACGCGGCAGGTTGAAGTAGAGTCAGTTCACCAAGTAATTACCTATAACTCACCTACATATTCATCCATGTTGAAGGTTTTCACATATTTGAATGAAATATCTCCACTTCTGTAGTATTCAATTAACTTCTGGTAACAGCCATACGGGGTACTCCCTGAATGAAATAAGACACATTAATATACATTCCGCTGTAATACTGACAAAGTTGCATAAATAGCTTGTCTTCTAACCCTACCAGAACATTATTGCTGGTGTGAATGGTGCTCACCTGTAGGCAAGCCCAGAGTGAAGTATCTTTCAGCAGAGGGCTTGAACTGGATGATTCTGTTGCGGATGTATTTTGCTGCCCACTCGCTGGCCAGGGAATAGTCTTCCAGAATGACCAGCCTCATTGTATTGGCTAACTAAATAAATAAGAAGAATGTAATAAAGTTACAGCTTGAACGGTAACAAGTGCCTGATTTTTACTGGCGCCATGGTAATCTGATGGAGATACAGTAGCAGTATTAGAAAACATCACGCCAAACGCCATTCAAAAACTGGCAACTGAATGTGTGCTTTGCTAACTGATTATCAAAGTTGTTACAGTACAATTCGTCACTTATTTCAAATACCTTCTCAAATATAGATTTGGCTCAATAAAGGCTGGCTGTTATCTACTATTGAGACAGAAAAAGATGGTCTTTAACAGTTAACATTATCCATAAGCAGGACCCTGGTAAATTGTCAGATTTTTCAATTGAGTTTGGCGAGATAGTGGCTAATGTTAGCCGGAGAGGATTATAAGTGTAGTTGAATGTACATTATTGCTGACAAGTCAGTTAATGCCACTCAACTAATAAGAAACTACTGGTTAGTTAACATGAACTACAGAATTCAACAATTACGTGTTCTTACCTGCTAAATTACGGCGTTTGTCAGACGAGGAGCTAGTCGTTGCAGGACCTCTCTTTGGTCATATGATCTACTACTGGTCAAGTGATTTCACCGTGGAAAGTATGGAAGTCCGTGTAGGACAAAATATAACAATAATAATAATAATAATGATACATTTAATAAAATCAATGATAGTAATATGACTATGAAATTAGTAAACATATCTATAAATAAAGAGAAATTCAGCTCATTAAGTGTAATTTTGTCATTACTATATTAACGGTGCTAGGTTGATTGGCTAGCATTCCTATTTATTTCATAAATTAATTTTCTCAAAATAGTCTACTCTTCTTCAAAAAGTTTTGTTTCATAGCGCCATTTCCCCCTGTCACTTTGTTTTCATAGTATCACTTTTCATGAGTGTCATTGTCACCCATTCCTGCTGTAAAGGGGATTGACTTTGTAAGTGCAATAATATTTTCTTAGGAAATATAGTTAGATTTGTAGATTAGATCTGTAAAAGCAAATTATACTTTAAAGAAGTGTTTGTATTCACTATCAAGTTATGACAAAATGTCATGCTTTCCATTATTCTATTAATGTTTAAGAAATTGAAACACATCTTTTTTTCTTTAATAGTATTGTGATTTTTTGGGGCGCAGATGTGAAGGGGTGATGATGGGTTGCATTAAGCCACCCATGTTCTTTCTGAGATGCTTGGCCTTTCTCCAGCAGCCAGATTTTGTATATGTGGAAAGACATCTAAAATCTGGGTCACTAAATTCATACCAGAGTGGGAACATCAACCTAGGACAAAATGGGACAAGCCCAGCAGTCAGGTTTGGTTCATTTTCTAGTTTATGTAATCTTGTGGAGACAAAGTACTTCATCATATTGATCCAATACTCAAATAAGAATCCACTATTTCATTAAAGCAGTCCTGCTCGCTGATTTGCAAACTTGAGCACAATGGCTACCTACAGATATTAGAGGTAGATACCTTTGGGTAAATGCTATGCCCCAATCTCTGAACACTGACAAATTCACATAATCACAAAGTAAGGGCATA